>PVJA010026870.1:0-29205 GCA_004027025.1 Myocastor coypus | reverse complement strand
CAGTGCTGGGATTACAGGCGTGAGCCACCACGCCTGGCTATCTTACATATATTCTTAATTTAGAATTAAGTCTAAATGTTTTCCCACATTTTATACATTCTAAGGGTGTCTCCCTGGCATGAATTGATTGGTGTGTTTCAAGTTCTCCAACAAGACTGAAGGCTTTCCTCCATTGCTTGCATTCGTATGGTTTCATATCAGTATGAACTATCTGATATTAAATAAGATCTGAATGATGCTTAAAAGTCTTCCCACATTCTTTACATGCATGTGGCTTCTCACCAGTATGAATTGTCTGATGTTTCATATGTTGAAAGCCTCTAAGAAAAGGTTTTACTATAGTTGCTAAAATTGTAGTTTCTCACTGCCATGAATTACTTTTTATTCAGATACATTTGATCCCTACTAAAAGCCTTTCCATATTCCATACATTCCTGAGGTGTCTCACCACTATGAGTTCTTTGATATTCAGTAAATGCATAGTTGGGACCAAGGCCTTTCTACATTATCTACATTTATATGGTTTCTCATCAAAATGAATCTTATGTTGATGACCAAAGGCCTTCCCACATTCCTTCCATACACAGGATTCACATCTTGAATTTTCTGTTGCAAACACATATGATGGTATAACCTAAAAAGTTTCTCCACATTCATAAGCTTTCCAACCAATATGAATTTTCTGAGATTCAGTAATGTGAAGGTGATATCAGAAGGCTTTCCCATATTGACTATATTCACAAAGTTTCATACCAGTATGAATTCTCGGATGTAGAATCGCTATAAATAAAACCTAAATGCCTTCTCACACACATTATATTCATAGATTTATTGGCTTCACACAAATCAATGTGAAGTTTTTAATGTCTAATAAAGTGCTACATAGCTGCAGAGTAGCAAAAAATAAAACTCACCTCCTCAAATATATTATGGAATCTGTCAACCAAAAGTGAATACTTTACCCTTCTACATGAATTAAATTTTGTTTCAAAAACATAACACTTTTTGAGGGGCTAGAGAGATAGCTCCGAGGCACAAGTGCCTGCTGGGCAAGTGCAAGGTCATGAGTTCAAACCCTGGTCCCACCAAAAAAATAAAAAATAAAAAAAATAACACTTTCAAGTCTTATGGTTTTCAGGTCAGAAGACATTGGGTGATGGCCAAATGTGACCCTGGAAATTCATGTAACAGATGAGGTGAGGTCCACTACAAGGAGACTATCCTGGGCCATGCAGGGCATAGGGATGAGGACCTATACAAAGCCAAGTGGACTTCTTGAGAATTGTCCTCATAGCAAAATCAGATAAGACAATAAGAAAGTTGTAAACCCAGATCCTTCACAAATTACTGGGGGTGGGGGGGCATAGTCCCCTTCACAAATATTGATGCAAATATTCTAGGAAAAATTTTACTACATAGACTCAAGAAGAAGGAGGAGGAGGAGGAGGAGGGGAGGGGGAGGGAGAGGGGGAGGGTGGGAGGGTGAGGAGGAGGGAGTTAATTCAAGAAGAACATGGGGAAGAGTCAATGCACTTTTAATGAAACAGCAACTGTAGTAAATGGGGCACAAAGAAATAGAGAACAAGTCCTCCATATCAATATACCTACATTCTTTAGGGTCTGTGTTGAGTAGTCAGCTGTGATTCTGATGGGCTTTCCTTTGTAGGTGATTTCTTTTCCTTAATAGCTTTTATTTTACTCATTTTTTATGATTTTTTTTCTGTACTTTTTTTGGGGAGGTGGGTCTACAGGGTGTTCAGGGTCTCACTCCTACATTCAACTACTATTGAACTCCTATAGATCCACCTGTTTACACCCTCCCAAGAGGTGGGATTACAGGCATGCACCACCAAGCCCAGTCTCAACTGACGTCTCAGTGTACCCTCGGGGGTGGGACCAGCAGGGCAGGCCAAGGGATTGAACCCGTGGTCCCTGTGTCTGCTTGCAGGCACTTTAATCCACTGAGCTATTTGCCTGGCCCCTTAATAGCTTTTAATATTCTATTCTTGTGTTGAATTTCTGGAATTTTGACGATGAGAGACATCTATTAATTTCAGTCTGATCCTGTCCTTCAGAAAGTGACTCGTTTAGCTTGTTAAATCCTTTCCCATATTTCCTTTACTTTCTAGCGCTAATAAATTTGCCTACTCCTCTCACTGATGTGTCCTAAACTTTTTTTCTGATGCAAGTCAATGAACTTGAGTGGGGCACAAGCCAAGATGGGGCCTCTCCCCATCTCCTCTCTGGGAGAACTCCAACAACACGTCAATTTTGTGATTTCCGGTGGAATTGCGCAAAAGACCCTGGGATGATTGGTAACAGTAGCATCTTTTCTTTGCGTTTTCTTGATCACAAGTGAATCCAGTCCAATATACTAAAGCTTGTTCAGGGTGGCTCAAACCGCCCCTTATTTTACTTATTACCTTATATACATCATTTCTTTATAATTATCCCCCTCCCTCCGCCACATTTCTAACTTCTTACACATTTACAAAGGAACACTGAGCAACTAAGAATCCACGTTCTCCAAGTACATGGAATTATGAGACGACCTAATCCAAAATGAAAATTGCAGGGTGGCAGGCAGCTCCGGATTACACTGGATTCTGGGATATGTAGTCCAAAGATTTTTTTCTATGATTGCCGCACTTTTGGCCAAGTAAAGTGCGATTATGATCACTGCTCCACTGAGGAAAGAAGAAACTACAATATAACCCACGGCTCATATGTTTGCTGGCATTCCGGTTACCTGAAGGAGAGAACAGTTAACTTGTTCTGCTGGAGGATTCTGGGAAACGCGACTCAGATTGCAGGTGTTTGAGCATGCACTTCCGCTCTAAAAGGGGTTTGCGTTTTGGTGCCTCTCAGGATTCTGGGAAATGTAGTTCCAGAGTGCCGCGTATCCCGGACACTTCCGCTGTCGGATGTTGAACCGCGGCCTGCGTTTGTCTTAGGGAGGTGAGTGACCTGGGAATCCCTCGATCTCTTTTCCTTTGTGGCCTCCTCGTCGGGCAAGCGAGGCCCACACCTCGGTCACTGGGGCGGAAGCCGCGGCTAACCGCGGAGGGCGACATTGAGGGTCATTGAGCGGGTGTCTGAGGTCCGCTCTCCAGAGGCGCTGCCTTAGGGGGACCGTTCGCGGGTTTCCAAGTCGGAGGGACCCGGATCCGGCTGCGTTTGTCGGTCCCCGCGGTTCCCTGTTGCCCAGCCTGCCTTCCTTCACCTCGCCCACGCTTTGTCGCGGCCAGCAGCGTAGCACTGAAAGAGCATCTTTCTGCGCCTTCGTTTCTGCTTAACGGGCGCCCACTCACCTTGTACATTTGTTTTCGGACTCGGGCTGGAGCGCACGTAAAATGTTTCGGACAGGGCGGGCGTGTGGCCAGGTGTAGTATTACAATAATAATAAGAGCGTTCCTGGTCTTGGAAGCTTCTCCAAGGACTCTTTGATATCGAAGAGAACAGAGAATGTTCCGTTACCACTACTTCCTCGCTTTTCTTTTGACTATTAACAGGTTTTGCTGTATTAACCGGAATACTCTAAATGTATGAACCCTTTTGAGAAAATCTTCCATTTCCACCCCGTTTTTTAAAAGTGTGTTGAAAAAGTAATGTTCCGACCAAATCCGAAACAGTGCTTTAACACCTACTATATCCCCGCTACTATCTGGTGATAAAGGAATCTCAGAAAGCAAAAGGTAGGATCTCTTCAGTTCCTGTACAACATCAGAAGGAAGGAAGGAAGGAAGGAAGGAAGGAAGGAAGGAAGGAAGGAAGGAAAGAAAGAGAGAAAAATTACACATAGATGAATTCTTGGGGTGTCCTCTGGATTTTTCGAGATCATAGACAAAAGCTCGTGGTATCTTTGACCTTGTTTCCTTTCCCTGACCCTCCTTCAGAAAGAGGGCTGCAGAGAAGAAGGGGTGTGAATCCTGGGCCGTCAGAGACCATTGTGGGCGATCTTAGCATTTTATCTTCCTTTTTTTGTGTCCAGGGGGAGAAGGTAGATTTTTGTTATATATGGGTGTTCAGTTATTGTTGAATATTTGGAAGATACATGAGATGAATAACTGCTGTAATAGCTATACAACAAGTGATAAGTTGCATTCTGAGGACTTTATGAAAAATAGCACATTTAGCCTTCAGAGAGTTGCCCTGCTAGTCCTACTAGTGTGTTATTTTATAGGGAATAAAAAGAATTGGAAACAATGAGTTGTTTGTGTCTCAGTTCTACTAAGAATGGTGGAATTTGTGTCCAGAGCTTGCATTCTTTCTGTTTTGATATTGCTGGTCATACATTTGGGAATCTCAAAACTGGAATTAGAAAATAAAATAGGAATACAATCTATGAAAATAGCCAACTATAATAAACTAGCTGCAGAGGAGTTATTTGGCATCAAGATTTTAAAAATTGCTTTTTGTGTTTTGTGTAGAGACTTTGGAAGCACAGTGAGTTTCAACTTATCTGTAAAATTTTTCAGTATTTTCACTTAATTTGAAGCATGTATGTATAGTTCTAATCATAAAATGAAGCTCTTTGTAGAGAATTCAGAAAGTATAGAAATATGTAAAGAAAAATTGTCTATAACATTCAGATACAGGTTACAGATGCTCCTTGAACAGGTGAATTTCATTCCTGTGTCTAGATTGCCAAAGAGGCATTGTGTGTAGTATGTGTGTTCAGTATTAAGAACAAAGAAGTAGTCAGAAGAAAGTCCAGCTTGATGACTTTGCTGTTTATTTGCATAACTTACATGCAGTACTATAATGTCTAACAATGTAAAACTACAATGTTGTACAGTACAATTGGCAAAATTACAGTATAAACATTATTATATAAAATTATAATATAAAATTACTGTTTGTTTTTAAATTTATATATTTAGTACAAGGAGGATCTACAAGGTCTCACTACACAGATCGGACTTGTGGTGATTCTCTTGTTTTTCAGCCTGCTGAGTGTTGGGATTGTAGGCACGTACCACCATGCCCAGTCTTAATTGCCATCCCACTGTGCCTGGGTACAGGTCTGGCAAGGCAGGCCAGGGATTGAACCCCTGGCCCCCGCATCTGCCTAATTAGATTACTGCTTAATCAAACTGTCTTGTACAAAAAAAGACATTGAGGCTGTATAAACAAGATATCCAGAACTGTTTATTTATTTAAAAAAGGCAAAAGTCTGAACAGCTTGCCTGGGTTGTAAGTTCAGTCAGTCATTAAACAGGTACGGCATTAAACAAGAAATGTCAATATTAACATTCTCATGCATTTCTGTTAGTTCTTAACTTATATTTGTGTACATGTTCTAAAACTGCCACACTGTGTAGTGAGATTTTACTTCTTTACTATGGAAATCTCTGAACATATCCAATATATGTATAATAAAGTCCTGTTAACAACCATCCTGTTAACCTTGCTCACATTGCTGCTTCAACCCCCCTTATGTTTTTTCCATTGATTATTGCGAAGTGAATGTAGATGTTGAGTCAGTAGGACTTAAAAATTATCCTAAACCAGGTGTGTTATCACATAACTGTATGTAAGCCCAGCACTTTGAAAGGCTGAAGCAGGAAGATCTCAACCAAGTTAGACTCCCATCTGGACACCTTAGTACAGTAGTGAGATCCTATGTCAAGAATAAGAAAGGATGGAGTGTACTTCAGTATGAAAGAATACTATAAAACAAACAAAACAAAACTTCTGTATAAAGGCAAGGATATGAGAGATTATATTCATTTGCGAGAGCTACTATCACAACATACCACATACCGAGTGTCTTGACACAACAGAAATCTGTTTTGTTATAGTTTTAGAGGCTGGAAGTTCAAGGTCAATATGTTAGAAGCTTTGGTTTCATCTGAAGCCTCACTCTTTTCTGTGCAAGAACTCCTGTGCTATCCCTTTGCTATCCCTTGGTGCATTAACTTCCCTACCTCCAGAAGGGCACTGTGTGTATTCTGAGGTACTGAGGATTAGAACACAGCCTGTAACAGATGTTAAGGGTTAACAGCAACTGTTAAGGTTTTCATTTAAGGAGAATAGGCTATATTTATGTGAAAAAGCTAAAAAGAGATGGCATCAGGAAAAACAATCTTTTTTGTGTGTGTGCCTTCTTTTTTTCCTTCCTTTTTTCTTCTCTCCATTTTGTTCCTCTCTCTCTCTCTCTCTCTCTCTCTCTCTCTCTCTCTCTCTCTCTCTCTCTCTCTCTCTGTCTCTCTTTTGTGGGACTGGGATTCAAACTCACATCCCTACACTTGCCAGGCAGGCACTTATGCCACGGAGCTATCTCCCCAGCGCCCCATTTGTCTTTTTTACTTTCCTTCTTTATTTGCCTTCTTTCCTCTATTATTATTATTATTATTATTATTATTATTATTATTATTAAATGTATTTGGTTGTTATAGTGTCTCACTACGCAGCTTGGATTCCTGGTGATCCTATTTTCAGCTTCCCCAGCTCTGGGGTTACAGGAGTGCACCACCTGTAACCACCTGGACTCTGGTCCCAGGGTCAGGGCTGGTGTGCGCTGGGCTGGTGCAGCATGTGGTGCAGGGACCAAACTGTGTGCAGGGACCCTGCCCTTGCCTAAGCTTGCCTAAGGAGGTTCTCCAGTCTGCCGAGCTATCTCCCCAGCCCCTCCTCTCTTTTTCTGTCTCTTTTCATTCTTCTGTTCACTTCTTTGCTGTGTTTCATGGACTTCATAACATTCTCAGAACACCATGAACATGTTGGCAAAGCAGAGTTATTTGGTGAATAAGTATGATACATGTTGCTGTCCAACAAGGAGCTGAAAGAAAATACAATACTGCCACTTGGGCTTAGGGAACAGAACTGAAAGGACTGCCCCTTGTCTTTTATCTCACTTACTTTTGTGAGCTGTAGAATCCATCAGCTTTTTCAGAGTATTCAAAAGTTGGTGTACAGTTGTAGATTGTATTATCATGATTTAAAACAAATAGCCTTAAAAAAAATAAAAACAAATTCCTTTAGAGACACCATTAGTGTTTGCTATTTTATCATTTGTTGGGTTTCCCTTATGACTTGCAGAACTCCATTTTTTTTTTCACTTAACTCATTTATTTCTCATGAAAGTCTTATTCATGTTCTCATTTTAAAGGGAGAGAAATAAGCATAAATGACAACTGAATAAATGATTTCCTGTTTGTTTGTTTGTTTTTTGAGACAGGGTCTCACTATGCAGCTAAGGCTGGCCTTGAGCTTACTTGGTGGCTGAAGCTAGTCTCAAACTCAGACCCTCCTGTCTCAGCCTCCCCAAAACAGGGATTACAGGTGTGTACCACCTGAATAAATGTCTTGCTAGTACATTCTAAAGAAGGAAGAGCCTGGGTCAAATCTCAGCACCTAAGTTGGAAACTTCCCTTGAGCACAGTAGTTGGATGGCCTTGGGGAAGTTGCTCTCTGGGCCTCAGTTTCCTTACCTAACAAGCGGGAATGATATAAGTACATATCTCCTAACGTTTCTGTCATTAAATGTGATGTTATATAAAGCGCTTAGAACAGTCTGTGGACATAGCAGCCCTCTGTGAAAGCTGGTTGCAGAAAAATGGAAATAACTCGATTCCAGATCTGACCTTGCGACTTGGATGTCAGATAGCCAGCACAGGATTAAAAAACATAGTTGACACACTTGGGAGAGGGCCTATCTAGAGAAGATACCAGATCTCATCATTAGGCCTCGGGGCCCTGTGAGACTCAAAAATGTTAAGATAGCATTTCGATTCTCAGGTGCAGATATGTACCAGAGCTAGAGAACTATTGCCTAGTTAAAGGTGTGGGCACAAATATCACATTGCCTGGATTTGTCACGTGGTGCAACATTTCTTGTCTGGACAATGAAATGGTGGCCCAGGTTTGAGCAAGGGTATAGATTTTCAGATATCAGCACCCATCTGCCACAGTGTCCAATTTATTTGATGTGGATTGTGAATTTCTAAGTTATATTGTGAGTCTTGTCTGCTCTTGGTTTGACAGATGTTGTCCTAGTAGGTAAAGCATAGAGTGAAAATCTTGATTTTTCTGTTGACTTCTGGTAAATCATGAACTTTTCTGTACTTTGATTTCTTTTTTTAAATTCTTTTTGTTTGGCCAGCTCAGCCCACCCTTAGGACAAAGCTGGCACAGTATATAGTGCTGGAGGTTGAACTTCAGTCCCCTGTGCCTACCTAAGCTTGCCTAAGCAGCTTCAGACCACTGAGCTATCTTTCCAGACCCTGTACTTTGATTTCTTGACCTGTAAAATGGGCATAATTATCTTCTTAATCCTAAAATGGGCATAATTATCTTCTCAATCCTTAGAGCTGCTATAAAGATTTGTTGAAATATGGGCTCTATTCATGCAAACAGTGCCCAAGTAGGTAAAGAAGTTTTTTACCAATTATCCTTATTTCCTTGTGAATAGTATCAAGATCTTAGGGTTGATTGTGGCTCTTTATTAGTGTTGGTAGAAAGGTGAGAGGTCGAATCCCATAGTCATCAGCCTGTCTGAAAAGTTCTGGAGCATTATCTGTGACGGATTATTCTCAAGTTGTAATCCAGGGACCGAACACATTAGCATGAGCTGGGAAGACAGAAGTGTGGTTTTTTAGCTGGGTGTGGTGGTGCCACCTGTGTAGTCTTTCACATGCTTCCACCCATTTGTCAGGAAATAGATTTAGTCAGTCAGTCAGTCAGTCATTAGTCATTCGTCATCTCTGCTAAGCAAATGATTTTGTTACAAGCCCTGGTTTAGGTTCTTGGGAATGTAATCCAGGTATTAATCACCAGACAGATGTCAGACTTACTAGTTACCCCTTTCCCACAGAAAGGATGGGAAAGATCTCCCTGCAAAGTACTTCTACTATAGATTTCTGGGCAAATATAGAATTAGAATCAGGTGAATCACAATTTCTCAAGGAGGATTTCTTCTAGATTAGAATATGCCAAACGAGGTATATGAGTGTTCTGTGACTATCATGGGATCAACTTAAGAAAAGGTTGATTTAGCTCCCAGTTGTAGAGAGAGCTATTTGTTTTTTAATCCCAGCTCTCTTTTTGTAAGACCTTACGCTCCCAACTGCTTATTTTTGTCCATAGAAATAACAGAATGCCAGGCATGGTGGCACACACCTATAATCCCAGCACTTGGGAGGCTGAGGCAGGAAGATCTCCATGAGTTCCAGGCCAGCGTGAACTACACAGCCAGACCCTGTCTCAAAAAAAGAAACAAAGAAAAGAAGAGGAAGAGGAAGAAGAAAAAAACAAAACAAGAAAGAAACAACAGAGAGACAGACAAGATTTACAATACTGGCACAGGCATGAGAGCTGGACTCAGGGACCACTCCAGCTCCCCAAACCTTAACCTGCTCAACGGGTGCAGCAGTTGTTGTCTTCGGTGGCTGAGGACTTTGTAAAATGCCAGGTACTTTGCCAAAGCTACCACATAAATTTTTTCTTTTATTTCCCACAATAACCCACTGGCTAACATTCTTTTTCTTTTCCTTTTGTAGCTGAACATAGGCACAAAGGTTTAGGTGACTGGACAAAGAGCACAGGACTGGCATGGCCATAGCATAAGAGGTGTGTGTGAGGGAGGAAAGAGTGCACGCCCCACACTTTGTGGGGCTCCAGATGGGAACTTGGTGCTAAATGTTACCGATTCTGTCATTTTTATTCTTGGGATGATTACTGGAGCTTGGCATTTGAATGGTATATACTGGTTATCAAATTTATAGTTACATATGCAGTATAGAGACAGATTTTAATGAAATTTTCATTTTCTTTCTTTATTTTTTTTTTAAGTACTGGGGATTAAACTTGGGACCTTGTGCTTGCTAGCCAGGTGCTCATGCTGCTAAGCTATCTCTCCAGCCTCAAATTTTATCTGTTCCATGTTGAGAAATTTTTGTAAGATCTTCCATCTTTGAAAACTCAATCAAGGGCTGGGGAGATAGCTCAGGGACACAAGTGCCTGCCCAGCAAATGCAAGGTCCTGAGTTCAACCCCTGGTTCCACAAAAAAATAAATAACAATGAAAATTCAATCAGCAATGTAGTCAGGTTCATAAAGACAGCATGGTTATAAGTGGTGGGAAGGGGATGGGGCTTATTGCCAAGTTTCATTTTGGGATGGTACAAAACTTCTGAGGTGAACATTGGGTACAGCTGGTCAACAAAGTAATTGTACTTGCTAAACGGTACACCTAATGTTTAAGGTATAAATTTGATGTAGTGTATTTTACTACCTAAAATTCCCACTAATGTCTAATGATGTCAAAAAACATGGTGGATGTTTTAATTTTTAAAAATTTGTTATAGCAAAAGACAGTGTCATTAACATCTCCACACACTTACACTTATTTCAGACACAGTCATCTCATCATTCTTTTCACTTTCTAAAACAGTTCTAGAAATCTCTTTCATGGGCATCTTTTTTTTTTTTTTTTTTTTTTTGAGACAGGGTCTCATAATGCAGTTCAGGTTGGCCTAGAGCTCACTTTTGTAGCTCAGGCTGGTCTTGAACTCGCACTGATCCTCCTGCCTCAGCCTCCCAAGTGCTAGGATTACAGGCGTGCGCCACCACGCCCGGCTTTTTTTTTAAACTTTACTTATTTATTTGTGTTACTGCTGGCTCAGCCTGCCCTGAGCGTGGGGCTGATGCAGCATGTGGTGCTGGGGACCAAACTGCAGTCAGTCCCTGCAGTTGCCCAAGCTTGCCTAAGCAAGCACTTTAGACCACTCAGCTGTCTTGCTGGCACACGTGGGTATCTTTACTTACATTCACCTGCCTCAATGCTCTGAATTGACTCAAACTGTTTAGCTCTTCCAGTCATTTGGACTTTGAAGAAGAGTAGGTATCATCTGGTGCCAAATCTGTAAATGAAATAGACAAGCACACACCAGTTGTTGTGAGCCCTCTTGTCTGTTAGATGCAGAGACAGGTGCCATATTTTAAGCACACCTCCTAAGCCACTCCCTAGGGAGAACTTCCAGAACTGCTTTGGAAAGTGTCAAGAACAATTGATTGGATGAGTATACTGGAGATACCCATGAAAGGAATTTCTAGAACTGCTTTAGAAAGCAAAAAGAATGAGTTGACTGCAAGGTTTCATGTTACTAAATGTTCTGAACCTGGCTGCTCATTTCCTCTCTGTCCTCCAGAGCCACACTGTGAGGCCCATAAGGAGCATGGGCTAGGGCCACCCCAGGGGTAGGGAGTCACTTGTTCCCAGGGACCCTTAGCTGAAAGAGTGGCACCTGGAGTCCACACCCTGCTCATCCAGTTGCCCCACAGGAGGGGCTCGACTGGCACAGAAAGTAGCCATATGGGTTGGTGACGTTCTTGGCCAGATGCTGATGTCTCTTTTCTTTTTCCCCTGTTGTGCCTTCCTAAGACCCAGCCATTTCCCAGAAGGAGGAGGACAGGATGACTAAGTTCAAGGTGAGTGGGGCTTCCTTTTCTTGGTTTTAAACTGCCATCTCCTTTCACAGAGATGTTACACATCTTGTTTCTTTTTTCTAAGCAGCCATTAAGGAGAACTGTAGGCATCTGAGAATGTGATGCATTTCCTTTTTCATATAGTTTAATTTTTGTTATTTTATCTTATCATTTTATAATTTGATAAGTATAAAATAGAAAAGCCAATAATAGTAGCTGAAACCTCTTGTCTATTATTTCTGTTTCAAAACATTTTAAAAATTTTTTCCATATTATTTTCCTCCTACACATTCATAATAGTATATTTGTAAGCATAGAATAGGTAACATTTTCAAGTTATGCTTCTTCTAAGAATTGTTATATGCCCTGCAGCTCTGATGATTACATCATATTCCCTTAAATTGATGTGTTTTGAGTAGCATATGTGTGTGTCAAGAGTATCTTCTCTTTATTCATGGGCAGACTTTCTTTACTATGTTCAGTATCATTGTGGTAAAGTTTTCCTGCATATGAGATTTTACCCCAAAGCAAAGTTTTGCTGTCACTTGTTCCTAATGTTTTAGGAATGCTACATTATGTTTTTGATACTGTGTGTGGTGCTTTGGATAGTTTGTGTGTGGAATACACAAATAGAGCATGCAGGATCATGATTTGGTCAGAGAGTATGTCAATAGATATTTTCCTTCAAGAAAGCTACATTTTTATTTTCAGTGCCATGAATGGGACCCAGGGCCTTGTGCAAGCCAGACAGGTGCTGTGTCCCTGAGCTACACCCCATCCCTTTTAATTTTATAATTTTGAGTTAAGGGTTTGTTCAGTTCTTCAGACTGGTTTTGAACTTATATCTTCTGCCTCAGCTTCCCAAGTAACTGCAATTAGAGGTATGCACCACCATGCCTGATCAAAAGCTAGGATTCTCTCCCCTGTGACTGAGTTATGCTTTGGGATGTGTTTAGTTACTACTCTATATTTTTCATCATTATATTAATTTTATCAAATAATGATATTATAATATACATGCCAGGTCCTTTTTCTTTTTTTTTTAACTGCTTCTAGCCCTCAGGTCAACCTTATGCAGCAATATTTGGTTTCATTCACACTACGGAGAAGAAGGGTTGTAGAATTAAAGAGCTGCCTTGGTGCTGGGCAGATAGCTCAGTAGAAAAACTGCTTGCTTGGCAAGTGCAAGGTCCTGAGTTCAATCCCCAGTACCATCAAAAAAAAAGGTGCCAACTAATTCAGAAAGACCCCCTGGGATTTGTATTTGGCTAGAAAGAGGAACAAGAGAAGAGAGCTCTCTCGGGCTTGCTTTTCTGTGTGGGTGCCAAACTTGTTCTGGTGGGAGGAAGAGGCCGTGGTTCTGCTCACTCAAGTCGGCTCCTTCTCCATGACCCCTTGGCCCACTTAGGATGCTTGCCTGAGTGCACAGGGCTCCACGGCATAAACAGCTTTCACATGGGAAGTTAAAACAGTGCTTGAATCTTAATTGCAGCAATCCTTAATTGTGGGTGATTTTACTTCCCAGGCAACGTCTGCTACCAGTTCTGTTGCCATAGTCTGGGGTGCTGCTGGTGTCCAGTGGCTAGAACTTAAGATTCTGCCAGACACCCTGTGGTGTACCTGGCAGCCCTCCATAGTCAAGAAGTTTCTGGCCCAAAATGTCCATAGTGCTGAAGTTAAGGTACCCTGCTGTACATTAAGCTATACAAAAACAGGAGCAAAATGTGAATGAAAGTATTTCCTCCCTATATGCTGCAAACAAAAGCTGGAATTACAGGCATGCATCATCCTGCCCAGTTGAAAACAAATCTTTAACATCTACCATAATAAAGTTCAGTCTGGTCTCTCAGCATCTGGACCTACTTCTGGCATATCTTTTCCATTGTTATTATTATTTTTTAAAATATATTTAGTACAGAGTCTATAGGGTCTCATTACACAGATCAGACTCATAGTGATCCTCCTGTTTTTATCCTCCCAAGCACTGGGATTATAGGCGCATACCACCAGGCCATCTCAGTCACCCTCTCAGTGTGCCTCGGGGGTGGGGCCAGCATGGCATGCCGGGGATTGAACCCTGGTCCCTGCGTCTGCCTAAGCAGACACTTTAATCCACTGAGCTGTCTGTCCAGCCCTCTGCTGTTCTTAGTGCTGCTTTTCTTTTAATGGGCTTTCTTTTTTTTTTTTTTTTAAAGAATTTATTTTATTTTATTTATTATTATTTTTTTCTTGTTTCAGAACCCTTGTTTGCTTATTCACTCATTTTCATGGCCGGCTCGGCCCACCCCAAGGGCAGGGCTGGCTCAGCATGTGGTGCCGGGGATCGAACCTCGGTCCCTGAAGCCGCCCAAGCTTCCCCAAGCAGGCGCTTTAGACCACTGAGCCATCCCGCCAGCCCCTTAATGGACTTTCATTGTAAGATTAAGTGGCGTGTATTTTGTGTCATAGGAGGCAGTGACCTTCAGGGACGTGGCTGTGGTCTTCAGCGAGGAGGAGTTGGGGCTGCTGGATGCTTCCCAGAGGAAGCTGTACCGAGACGTGATGCTGGAGAACTTCCGGAACCTGCTCTCTGTGGGTGAGGACCGGTGCCCTGGCTGCTCGCCACTCCCTGTGGTTAACTGTCTCCCTAGATGTGCAGGCCCTTGGAACCCTTGAAGTGGTTTCTAGTTTCTGATCATCATGAGACACACAGGTAGAATTTTTCTAGCCTTTCTCCCCTGGCTAATGTGTTTTGTCATATAAGTGGATCTCATGACTGCTATGTATTTTTATCTTTTCTCAAATTGTATTCATTTAATACAGACACAGGTACACAATTAGGGAATTTTAGAAATTTTTTAGGGAAATGAAATGGGGTAGAAAATACCAGAGGACCGGACAGCTGCAAAAACTATAGTCCTGTTGTCAGCAGCAGTATGAGAGACAGTGGTGAAGGTCTGATGAAAGCCGCTGCTTTTCCTAGGGAGTTAGGCCAATGTTTGCCTACCTGGGGTTTTTGCATAAAACATAATTTCTCCATTCAGTCGTGATTAGAAGTTTGGAAAACACTAAGTTTCTGATGTCCTAAAGGTGATGCGTGGAGACTGCATGTCTGTAGTAATCTGGCCTCCACTGTGTTATCCTTGGCTTTTCACAGAGCATCAGTTCATCACTCCGGATATTTTACCTCAGGTGGAGAGTGACGAAAAGCTCTGGACGAGGAAGAGGACAGCCCAGAGTGGTGACACTTCAGGTGAGAGCCAAGTGGGCGACTGAGTCTGTCATGCTCCTCGCCACACCAGAGCTCTGCACTGCTCTGGGCTGGGGCCTGGTCCATGGATGACTGTGGCCGGCAACTGTTCTCCGCCTGGATCGATCTCTTTGGAAGTTGGATCATGTCACTGCTCTGTCCTAAGTCTCCAGTGACTTCTTATGTGGTTTAGAGTGAAGTCCAGGTGCTTAAACTGAGTTACAATGTTCTGTATGCCGCTGCTCCTATCTCTTCCCCCATTGCCCTGTAGGCACCGCTGTGACCTCCACCTTGTCATTTGGTGCCACCCGCACTGGCCTGTCTACCGGGTCCAGCAAACTCCTCCCTCCTCACCTGCCATTGGGCTGCTTTCCAGAGGGTCGGTGACTCTGCCATTGCCTTCCCTCCCCTTACTTTGCATGGGTGTCTGCTCAGGTGTAGCATCATGAGAAAAGCTTCTCTTGTCCACTCTGTTAGTTATGCTTTCTCCTCCTTCATTTTCTTTATTATTACCCTGTTTTATTTTACATCTATATTCTGATCATTATATTTTCCCTTTTGCTTTGTGTGTGTGTGTGTGTGTGGTACCAGGGTCACCAGTATGCTAGGACCTCCTGTATGTAAGCAAATACTCTACCACTGAGCTACATCCCAGACTTTTAAAAAATATTTCTGTTTTGAGACAGGGTTTTTCTTAAGTTGCCCAGGCTGGCCTTCAACTTGTGGTCCTTTTGCCTCAACCTCCTGAGTAGCTTAGATTACAGATGTGCGCCACTATACCTGCCTGTTTATATATTTATGTCATGACATTGGCACTTGAAAGTGATCTCAGGAGAAGAGCAATTTTGACTACTTTGTTTATTGCTCTATTTTCAGTGTATAGAACAGATCTGGCTGAGGACAGTTGTGTATAAAGATTTGTTGAATGAATAAATATGTTGTAGAGGTACTTAAAGTTTGGTAAATAAAAACGTGTGGTAAAAGCATAGTCTAGAACAATTTTTCCCTGATGAATATCTAATTTTAATTTAATGGTTGCTTTTGAATATCTATAGATATACATTAATAATACTCATCAATGCACTACCTTAGTCTGCTCAGGCTACAATGACAGAATGCCATTGACTGGATGGGTTATAACAGCAACAATTCCTTCCCAGTTTTGGAAGCTGCTAAGTCCCCTGCACACAACCAGCAGATGTGATATCTGCGTGCAGGCCCGTCTGGCTGGAGGTAGCACCTTTTTGCTGTCTTCACTTGTGTAAGGACAAGCGGTGTCTCTCAAGCTTTTTTGTTTGTTTGTTTTTGTTTTTATTTTTGTCTTTTTGAGACAGGATCTTGCCATCCACTTCAGGCTGGCCTTGAGTTCACTTTGTGGCCCAGGCTGGTCTCAAACTCACATCAGTAACTCTTACCTTAGCCTCTAGAGTACTGGGACTATAGGCATGCACCACCACTCCTCACTTTCAGGATTCTTTTGTAGGCTGTAATTTATTCCTGAGAGCCATACCCTTATTACATATTTACCCCCGATATCATCAACTTGAGGATTTGGATTTCAAGCCTAGGAATTTTATAGTGATATTTTCTTTCTCTTTCTTTCTTGTTTCAGAACCTTTGTTTGTTTATTAACTCATTTTTATGGCCGGCTCAGCCCGCCCCGAGGGCAGGGCTGGCGCAGCATGTGGTGCCGGGGGTCGAACCGCGGTCCCTGAAGCCGCCCAAGCTTTCCCAAGCAGGCGCTTTAGACCACTGAGCCATCCCGCCGGACCTCTCTTTCTTTCTTAACATACCTTCCTTCCTTCCTTTCTTCCTTCTTTCTTTTCTCTTTCTTTCTTTCTTCCTTCCTTTCTTTCTTTCTTTCTTTCTTTCGTATAGGGTCTCATTATGCAGTTCACACTCATACTGATCCTCCTGTCTCAGCCTCCCCGTGCTGTGCCAAAGAGATACACCTTTGACGGAAGCATTCACATCTCATGAAAACTTGGCTTTGTAGTTATGATCAAACTTAGTGTTACTTTCACCTGTGGGTTTCCTGTAGCCTATGGTAGTCTCTTGTATTCACTGAGAGAGAAACTATTTTTGAGAATGGAGATTATAAAAGCCACTTTTTAGGTCCTTTATACCTACTTTATATACAAAAATAGAAATTTTCAAAAACTAGCTTTCAAGTTAATGTTTTCCCTCAAATTTCCCATGTCATTGCCATTCGCCACTTCCAAAAATACTTATAGTGCATGGGGTACATGCACTGTAGCATTTGGGAGGCTGAAGCAGGCAAATCACTGTGAGTTCAAGACCAGCCTGAATGTTAAGTGAGACACTGTCTCAAAAAGAAAGAAAAGAAAAAACAAAAAAGAGAAAATAATATTACCTATCATTTATTTTTCTGCATCATTTGGTCAAATGTATTAAACTGAACATAGTGGTGTACACTTGCAGTCCCAGCACTCTGGGAGGCTGAAGCAGGACGATTGTGAATTTGAGCTTGGTCTCTGCAGCTTGCTGAAAGCCTATCTCAAAATTTAAAAATTATTTTACAAAAGGGCTAAGGCTAGGGCTGGCGGTATAGCTCAGCAGACTAAGCACTTGCTTAGGAAAGCACAGACCAGGGTTCGGTTCCTGGCCTTGCCTGCCGCACCAGCCCCACTCTTGAGCACACTGAGCCCGTGATGGAGTCCGGGCGTGATGGCATGCACCTGTAATCCCAGCACTTGGAAGGTAGAAGCAGGAGGATCACTATGAGTCAGTAGTGAGGCCCTGCACACGAAAAAAAGAAAAAGACAAAAGGGCTGAGGCTGTAGCTCATTGCAGAGGCCCCCGGTTCAATACCCAGTACTGGGGGTGGAGGGGCTACCCAATAATATTGTTATGTATAGCTATGTTTTTATTGTCTGAAAAGTTAGAATTAAACATATTTTAGAAGATTGATAGCTTTTAAAATAAGCACATGTTAAGGAATGTAGAGTTTGGAACTTAGTCAGCTGTCTCAACTCTAATAATGGCCCGACTGACATCATTTCGGTGGAAATGTAAACTGACCAGAGTGGGGAAATTGGCCTTTTCAAAATTGACACATGTTCAGGAAGATGAAAAGATCACATTCAGATGGGCTACTTGGAAAATAAGGGAAACACATTTATCTGTTATTTTTGCATGTATATGTCATTATTGTATAACTTTCCTTTTGAAAAATTTAAGTGCTTAAGGAATTGATAGCTTACTTAGGTATAGGCCAGTAGCTTTAAACCTTTTTTTTGAGTTATGGCTAATGAGAAATATGTCTTGGGTTCTGGGGATGTAGGTCAGCAGCAGGACATATATCTAGTATGGGCAAGGTTCTGGATTCGATATCCAGCAAGACACACACACACACACACACACACACACAGAAATGTATAAGCAGTATATCCATGTATGTGTAGATAAAGTGTGTATGTGTAGCCCTAACAAGCACATTTGCAGTGACATGTTCACTGTTTGCAGAGTACCTGTAATATTTTTCTCCTCTGCCAATGTCTGCCACTGGCTATTTGCCTTAGTTACTTTCTTTTTTTTTTTTTTTGTCTTTTTGAGACAGAGTCTCGCTATGCAGTTCAGGCTGGCCTTGAGCTCACTTGGGTAGCCCAGGCTGGTCTCGAACTCGCACCGATCCTCCTGCCTCAGCCTCCCGAGTGCTGGGGTTACAGGCGTGTGCCACCACACCCGGCTACCTTAGTGTGACACCCAAAATTAAGGAAGGACAGGTTTATTTAGCTCACAGTTAGTGGAGGTTTCAGTCCATATTCAGCTGGCTCCAAGGCTGAGCGGCACATGGCAGAGGGCAGCAGTTCATGGTGGTGGAAATCGGCAAA
Source organism: Myocastor coypus (assembly GCA_004027025.1). NCBI lineage: Eukaryota > Metazoa > Chordata > Mammalia > Rodentia > Myocastoridae > Myocastor > Myocastor coypus. Next base: position 10,692 of record PVJA010026870.1, on the reverse strand, counting down.
GAGCACAGGGAGGAGCAGTGGCAGCCACGGCAGAGGCAGAGGCAGAGGCAGTGGCAGTGGCAGTGGCAGTGGCAGTGGCAGTGGCAGTGGCAGTGAGCGTCCTCCTTGTGTTGCATGCAGGCTATCTGCCCTAGGCCAGGTGTAGCACTCACAGCATTGGATCATGAATTAGTCACAAACTCTAGAAGCCTGCCCCAGTGACTGTGTGAGGCTTTGGGGGGACAGCTGGACACAAACCATAGCACTATTTAAGGTCACTTAAAAAAAAAATAAAGTTATTGAACCACAGCCTATAGTTTGAAAACACTGGTGTGGCCATAAAGGGCAGATTATTTTTTTCCATCAACTTTATTTATTTATTTGTTTGTTTGTTTTTGTTTATTTTTATGGCCCTCACAGCCTGCCCTGAAGGCAGGGCTGGCACAGCATGTGGTGCAGGGGATCAAACCGCGGTCCCTGCAGCCACCTGCAGCCGCCTGCAGGCACTTTAGACCACTGAGCCATCCTGCCAGGCCCCTCCATCAACTTTATATAATCTGCTTTCAGATAAGCATTATTCTTGTTACTCCTGGGGCTCTAAACAGTGATTTGCCTTATAAATGAAGTATTTTACACATATATGGAGAAAGTACCAAAATTTCAGAAGCAGCATTCATGGAGGCCCCATGGCTACATCCTGCCTGGTGATTTTTTTTTTTTTTTTTTTTTGAATCTTTGAATGATTCTAGCCATTGTTTTGTGAAATTTTCAACATCTCAGGCAAAGTGTTTTAAATCTCATTCCTATTACAGATAACTCAATTGAAAAAGTTTTCATTTTATTTATCTGTCTCTTTTTTTTTTGAGACAGGGTTTCACTATATAATTCAGACTGGCCTTGAGCTCATTTTGTAGCCCAAGCTGGCATCAGACTTGCAACAATCCTCATGCCTCAGCCTCCAAAATATTGGGATTACAGGTGTACACCACTACACACCTAACAGTTTTTATTTATATAACTAAGTTCATTGAGCATACCCTTTTTTATCATTTATTTCCTATTTGTTTGTTTGGTACAGGGCTTGCTACATAGCTAAGACTCGTAGTGATTCTCCTGTTTTCAGCCTCCCCAGTACTGCGATTACAGGTGTGCACCACTATACCCATTATTAGTAGCCGGCTCAGAGCATCCCTGGGGGTGAGGCCGGCACAGCATGTGATGTCAGGGGTCAAACCCCCATCCTTGTGCTCACCTAAGCAAGTGCTTAGTCCACTGAGCTATTTTGCCGGCCCTGGAAATTTGTTCTGTTGCTTTATTTTTTCCTTACATTTCTTCATCTATTATTATAGATTAACTTTTTGTTTTTCATTCATTTCCCTTAGAGACTGTTAATTGCCATCAGGTTTCAGAATACTGTTATCTGTAGAAACCTTTTCCCCAGCTGTTCTTAGGGAGAGTTGCCTAGAAGGTCAGCACTCTGCTTGCACTCTCAGCTTTAGGCACATAAGGGATGAGACATTTTCTAATGAACATGAATCTTTCTAACCAGTTCATTGTCTCAGCACTCCTAACATTGCAGTCAACTTCCGGTGAAGTAATCCAAGGCAGAGATCTTCAGCATTGTGCAAGGATGTCTGATTATCTGTAGGGATTTTGCTAGATGTTTCAGCAGGGCCACTTCATTCAGATGTCCATGCGGTGAGCAAAATCATTTGGAAGATGTTTATCAAACACCTGCTGCTGCAGAAGCAGATAAGAGATTTAGTGAGATATTGCTTCTTGATAAAGATTTCTTAGGAAATATTTTTCTCACTCCAAATTTCCAACCTTTATCTCACTTATGAAACTTACTAAGACTCTAAATTATGTCTCATTAATGTATAATGAGACCTGGCATACAACTCTTGGCTTCTGAAGGGCATGTAAGTCAGCTACCACAATACATGATGAAAAAGAAAAATGGAACCTTCTTCCAAAACCGTAGTTTGGGGGTCTAAGTATATAACTGACATCTCTGAATAGCATGTTCACATGCCCTGTTTCTGAATTCTCTTTATCCTTTTAGGAGACAAGAATTTAAGTGAGATGGAGACTCTTCAAGAAGTAGGTTTAAGGTCTCTGCCACATGAAGAGCCTTTCTGCTCACAAATCTGGCAACAGGTTACCAGGGAGTTAACCAGGTGTCAAGAGGCTGTGGTGAATATTCAAGAAACTGGCTCTCAGTTGAAAGAACTACATAATGCACCCTATGAAGAGGAGGATGTCCGTAAAAGCTTTAATCAGAATTCACATCTTCAGGTTCACCACAGAGTCCACGGTGGTAAAAAATTTTACAAAGGGGAGGTGAAGGAGAAAAGTTCTGCTTGGGACTCTAATCTTCAAGCTAACCTGAAGGCACATGCAGGAGAAAAGGCCTACAAATGTGAAAAATGTGATAACGCCTTCCGTCGATTTTCAAGTCTTCAAGCCCATCAGAGAGTACATAGTAGAGAGAAATCATATAAACCTGATTTCTCATTCAAAGGATTTAGTCAGAAGTCACAGTTCCACCCACAGCAGAGACTCCTCACAGGTGGAAGTCCATACAAACATGAGGAATGTGGGAAAAATACTAGGAAAAACTCACATTGCCAGGTTTCTCTGATAGTCTACCCAGGAGAGAAACCTTGTAAATGTGATGAGTGTGGGCTGAGCTTTAGTCAGATGTCATATCTTCAAGTTCATCAGAGGATCCACCATGGAAAGAAACCTTATAAATGTGAACAATGTGGGAAGTGCTTCAGTTGGCGTTCACGACTACAAGCCCATCAACGAATCCACACTGGGGAGAAACCATACAAATGCAGCGCCTGTGGTAAGGGCTTTAGTTATAGCTCACACCTCAACATTCATTGCAGAACCCACACAGGAGAGAAACCTTACAAATGTGAAGAGTGTGGGAAAGCCTTCAGTGTAGGTTCACACCTTCAAGCCCATCAGATAAGCCACACTGGAGTAAAACCATTCAAATGTGAGGAATGTGGGAAAGGCTTCTGTCGAGCCTCAAATCTTCTGGATCATCAGAGAGGTCACACTGGTGAGAAACCATACCAATGCGATGCTTGTGGTAAGGGCTTCAGCCGCAGCTCAGATTTTAACATTCATTTTAGAGTTCACACAGGAGAGAAACCCTATAGATGTGAGGAATGTGGCAAGGGCTTCAGCCAGGCCTCAAATCTTCTAGCCCATCAGCGAGGCCACACTGGAGAAAAACCATACAAATGTGGTACATGTGGGAAGGGCTTCAGTCGAAGTTCAGATCTTAATGTCCATTTTAGAATCCACACAGGAGAAAAACCCTATAAATGTGAGAAATGTGGTAAAGCCTTCAGTCAGTTCTCAAGTCTTCAAGTACATCAGAGAGTCCACACAGGAGAGAAACCATATCAGTGTATAGAATGTGGGAAGGGCTTTAGTGTGGGATCACAGCTTCAAGCCCACCAGAGGTGTCACACTGGAGAGAAACCGTATCACTGTGAGGAGTGTGGAAAGGGCTTCTGTCGGGCCTCAAATTTTCTTGCTCATCGTGGAGTTCACACAGGAGAAAAGCCGTATCGATGTGATGTGTGTGGAAAGCGCTTTCGACAGAGATCCTATCTTCAGGCCCACCAGAGGGTCCACACTGGGGAGAAACCATACAAATGTGAGGAGTGTGGGAAGGTCTTTAGTTGGAGCTCATACCTTCAGGCCCATCAGCGAGTTCACACTGGAGAAAAACCATACAAATGTGAAGAATGTGGGAAAGGCTTCAGTTGGAGCTCAAGTCTTGTAATTCATCAGCGAGTCCATGCTGATGATGAGAGTAATAAAGACTTCTCTTCATCAGAACATTTGTACAGGAAATAAACTATAAAATACTGTGTTTAATATTTCAAATGGGTGCTAAAATACTCCAGTGATTAGAGCTGACATAGACAAAAGATTTGTTTCATAAAAGGTCAAAATTTTAATTAGAGCTTGATGTGGTTGATAGGCCATATAGAAGAGAAGCATGTGGGAGAAGTCAAATGTACTTAATTTGGAATAGCACACAGATACACTGAGACAGGAGGTTGAGGAAGGGTGAATCTGACGGAATTAAAGTTCTAAAAGGGAAGTGCCATAATCTGTTCCATTAGTATATATATTTCAAGAAGGTAGGGACTTCTGCCAGCTGCCAAATCTTCTCTGCCTTTTCAGTGCCTAACACATTGTATACTTTGTTATTATATGAGCAGAAGTGAGACCATATTTGAAATTTTTATTCATTTTTTTGTAAAGTTATCTTCAGTGTTGTATAAGGATTATAGGACATTTAAGTTAACATGGGCTTATGTTCCAAGTTCTACAAAACTGTCAAATTTGAAGTTGCAGTATATTATTGAAGCCAGAAATCAGTTTAGTGGGTTGTGACTAGCATTTTTGTATATTAACACTTACTAAGGTAAGGTTTATGTGCAATAATGTGTAAATCACAACTTTTTGGCTTTCTGAATTTTGATAGGTGAATACATTTGTGTAATCGCTGCTATGATTAGTATATACACATTTTCTATTAAACAGAAAGGTTTCTTTTTGGTAGTAGTGGAGAATCAAACCCAGGGCCTCGTGCATACAAGGGAAGAGCTCTACCACTGAGCCATACCTCCAGCTCCGGAAAAGTTTCTTATGACCACTTCCAGTCCATCCCATGTTCAGTGCCAACATACTAGGATTTCTATGCTATATATTAGTTAGATCTGTTCTTGAACTTCATATGGTTTGTATATGTACATTTTAGGGTATAGATTCTTATAATCATGATTCACAGAGAACATTTGACAAAATTCAGTATCCATTTCAGGTAAAAATTAAAAGATGTATACACAAATCTTACAAGCTGACATTTGGAGTTTTTAAGGAATTTATATAATTTGTATATCATTGAGTCTTGGCAAATGCTTACTCTCAGGTAGCATCCACCACGATGAAGACATTTAATAACTCCAACATCCCTGCCCTGGAATTCGGTTGTGTATAGTGAGCACTTCTTATTGCCAGTCCTTAACAACCATGGGAACATTTTCTGTCTGTATAGTTTGCCTTTTGCAGGTTGTCATGAATGGAATCCTACATCCTACAGTGTGCAGCATGTTGTACTTCATTTCTTAGTGTAATGCTCTTGAGAGTTACTCCTGTTTCTTGTATCAGTTGTCCCCTTTTCAAGTTTTGCAGTGCTAGAGAGCAAACCCAGGGCCTTGTACATGCTTGGCAAGTGCTCTGCCTCTGAGTTATGTTCCTGATCTCAGTCATTCCTTTTTTATTGCTGAATACCATTCTGTTGTATGGGTATACTACATTCATTTTATTTATTTACCACTTGAAGACTATTTGAACTTTCAGATTCAGTGATAATGAAGAAAACAGCTGTAAACATTTGTGTACAGTTTTATCAGTCAGCATAAGATTTCCTTTGTCATCCTAAATATCTATGATCAGGAGGTATGGTAGGATATGTTTAATTTTATAAAACTAACAGTTTCTAAACTTGCTGCCCATTTTACATTCCCGCTAACAGTACACGAAAGTCCCAGTTGCTTCTTATCAGCACTTAGTATGTTATAGTTTAGTTTTTGTTTTTCTATTTCACAATACTATTTCATTTTAACTTTAATATACCGTATTTATTTTTATTAGACTTGGCTCACTTTTAACTGGATGGTTTGTTTTTGTTACTTTTTCAATATTTTTTCTTTTTAATGTTCTAATACACAGCTATTTAATTAAGTGATGTGCAAATATTTTATCTTAGCCTGTGACATTGTTATGCCATTGACATTTTTTAGTCAAATGTTTTTAAAATTTTTGATATTGAATTTTATCTTCAGTGGATTATGCTTTCTAGTTTGATATCTAAGAAACTCTTCCAAGGTTGCAAAAATGTTAAGGTTTCAAGTTTACATCTAGGGCTGTAATCCATTTTTCATCTTGTTATAGGGCATGAGGTCAAATCTCTTTTTTACATATGGACTCCAATTAACTATTCTCTCTCTTAAGACAATGATCTTTTCTCTTATGGAAGCTGGGGTAGAGACTTGGCTAGGTTGTTCAGGTCTCAATTGCAGTCATATGGTGCCTAGGACTGGGAATTATGTCTCCCTGTGTGCTTGTAGAACCTCACCAAGTGGGCTCTCTGAATGGTCATGTTGAGCTTCCTTCTAGTATGGCAGCTCAGGGCTCCAGCTTCTTAAATATCTCAGCGTTGAAATGCTATCACATCTTTCTGGAAAATCTATGTGCATAGGGTTTTTCTTCCCTGACCTCTGGTACCACTAGTCTTTATGCCTGTTAGCTTGGTCAAATGCTGCACAATCATGGCTCTTGTAGCTTTATTTAATGTGTCAAACTTAACATTGTGTCTTCTGGACCCATTCTTTTTTCATAATTAATATGGCTATCTTAATTTGTTTGCCTTTGAGTAATTTTTAGAATCTGCTTTTGAGTTTTAAAATAAACTCTTAGGATTTTTCTTGGGGTGGTGTATAATGAATAAATGAGTATGGGGACAATTAATGTAGCAATATTGAATGTTCCAAATCATAGATGTGCTATAATTTGTTTAGGACTCTTGGTTTCTTCCGTTAGAAACTTGTCGTTTTCAGCATATTTTATTGTGATTGTACATAAGAATTACATGCTTTTGGTGCTAGATTAAATGGTACTAGTTTTTAAACTTCAATTTCCATGTATTTATTGCTAGTATGTGGAAATATTCTTGACCGTTTTGTGTAAAGCTTGTGTTTTACAGTCTCAAACTGAATTATTTAAGTGGGTGTTCTATGAATTCCTTGGGGTTTTCTACATATAAAATTATCTGCAAAAGCTTTTCTCTCTCAACATATATATATACATACATACACACATATGTATATATACACACCCATGTGCTTGCTATAGCAGTGCAACTGACATGAAGAAAGTCCTGCTAAGTTTAGGTTTTGGTGCCAAAAATCATGACAGGCCAGCCAAATAGCTCAGCAGATTAAAGCACCTGTAAGTAGGTGCAGGGGTCGAGTTTGATCCTCAGGTCTGCCATGTTGGCCCTGTCAATGAGGCACGCTGAGACAGCAATTGACACTGGGCATGGTGGTGTGTTTCTGTAATCCCAGCTCATGGGAGGCTGTAAACAGGCAGATCACTGCAAGTCCAATCTAGTAATGAAACTCTGAACACCCTGTAGACCCTTCCCTAAAACTAAAAAAAACAAAAAAATTCATGACAGTCTTTAAGGATAATCAAAGGTAAAGGATGATGGTTACTGTCCAGGACAAGGTCCAGAACAGGCAAAGAATAGTATTGGGGCATTTTATAGATGGAGGTCCTGCCAGCAGGAAGTCTTAACAGAGGTGGTTGGAGAGCACTGGGGTGATGGTGGGTGAAGCCTATCAAGACTGGGGGAGGTGAAGCTTACAGGTCACTTGCATTAAGTCAAAATCCTAGAGCAGGTGTGCCTCAATTATAGAGCACTTGCCTGGCAGGCAGAGGCGCTGGGTCTAGTTGCCAATATGAAAAAAAAAGTACAAGTTTCCTGTTTACTAGGAAATGATCAGGCCCTCAGAGACCTGTGGGAAGGGGGAATAGTGAAGAGTAAAGACAAAGGTAACATTAAAAAATACAAGATTTCCAGAAGGAACCTACCTGTAGTGGACTGACTCAACAATCTCCACTGTTCTGGATGCTGGGGAGTCCAATTATGAAGGGCCTGGTATGTCCGCTTTGGGATGCTTTTGGCTTCAGTGGTTGTGGTGGTGGTGTTGCTGCATCCTTCGGGGGTGCAGTGTTCACATGACATAAAGGAGGAAATACAAGAAGAATTATGTTTCAGCTTGGAGTTCGGCCAGGACCCCATCACTCAAACCATGGTTGCAAGCAGTAGCAGTCTCTAGTCTATGCTCTCTGTACACTTGCATAAGAAATCCAGGAATTGTATTCTTTCCTTTCATCACCAGATACATTAGTCTGTCCTTCTTCAAGATAACTTGTAATAAAACAGAGTAGATTAAACCAAAATACCTCATTGAATCCCCTAATAAGATTACAAGTACAGTTTACGTACAATCTACTGATGTTAATGCTCAGATCACATAATAGTTGTAAACCTGAGAGTTACAGGAGTTATTGTTTCTCAGTCAAGAAAGCTATCTAATTTGTAATGTTCTTTAATTTATGTTTCCCAAAGCACTGGGCCTCTAACGTTGTCTTCCATTCATGCTCAGGGTTACTTCTCTTGCTGTGTACCTGGTACCCTTCAGCTTTTCTGGTGCCATTCAGTTTCAGCTCCAACTTGTCACCATCTATAGACTTGAATTCCTTGTTCTTTTTGGCCCCTGAGGATTTCTTCTTAGCAACCTCTGAACACTTTACAGGAGAGGAGGTTGTCACCTTTTATCTATATTCAAAATGATTCCCAATGTTGGGAAACAATCATCTAATCCTAGAAGTCTTTCATCTGCTCCCAAAGAAACACTACATGTTCATAGTCATTCCTCAGCAGTTCCACCTCCTAATCTCGGCAAAACACAAATCTACTTTGTCTCTATGGATGTCCCTGTTGTGCATATGTAATATAAATGCAAACAATGTGCTGTGCCTTTTTTTCACTTAATGTGTCTTTGATTGTCAGTGCTGTAACATGAATCAGTGCTTCAATTTTTCTAAATGCCAAATAATATTGGATTGTATGCATATATTACAATTTGTTTATTCACTCAATATGTAGACATTGGGTTTTTCCTTTTTTTTGTTTTACTTTTATGACTATTGTTACTATGGCCATTATCTGCATATCTTGTGTGGATGTATTTCAGTTCTCATGAGTATCAACTTGAGAGTGGAAGATTATCTGGAAGACAGTTAACTTTAGAGTATAGGGTACAGTTTGGGTGACATCAATTTCACTGAAAAGGTATATCGTAATGTTAGTGGTCTCTGTCCTGGGAGTGGAAACACTTAAGACTGGGGCTAAGGAGGAAAATTACAGAATGCATGTAGAACACTGTGTTCTGCCAGGAAATAGGGAGGAATGGTAGAACATGTAAAAAGAGATGAAGTCCAGCTCGAAGAGACTCCCATTGGCCAACAATGAGTAATGCTACTGTCCAATAATGATCATAATGAAATATGAAGGTCCTTTCTTCAATGGCTCCCTATCAACCCTGAATAAACCTACTTAGATTATAAGACAGCCTCAACTTGCTGCACCAAATGTCTCCTTAGTTTCCTTCAGTCGGGGTCATACTTGCAGTACCATCATCCAATGGCTTTAGTAGACTTCAAAAAATCTCATTAATATTTATCAATATTTATCCTCTATCATGCATTTTGCATAGGAACACATCAGAGAGGAAATACATGAAGCAAATTAGAATGATTGCTTATAAAGGGAATGTAAATGCCATGGAGTATAGAAAATGAATAAACATTTCAAATTACATTACTGTATTTTATTGTACTATGCCCAAGATTTGGATTTACTTCAAGGATGCAGAAACACTTTTCTCTGTGTACCACATGGTTTAGGCCAGGGATAGTTCTTTAAGAGAGTTTTGCACAACAAATATAGAACATTGAAAAATTTATAGATACGATATGTTTGTATTTACTGATCCATTGCCTTATAATTTTCAGCATTGCAGATGCAGCCAGCCAAATCAGAATTATGATGCCTAGGGGAAATTATGTGATTTTCCCCATACAATACAATATGTATAGGGGCTGGGGAGATAGCTCTGTGGCATAAGTGCCTCCCTGGCAAGTGTAAGGTCCTGAGTTTGAACCCTGGTCCTGCAAAAAAACCAAAAGCAAACAAACAAAAAAAACCCACCCCAATATGTATTATAACATAGAATATAAATAGAGAACTAAAATTAGAATAATTAGGATACAATAATATTTAATGGTCATAACCAATTAATATGTGGTTATTTTGGAGATCTGATTGCAAACATTTTGTCCTAAATAGCCTGAAGACAAATGAACTTTTAACAGAGTATGAGTATAAATTGTTAATATTTTTTACTTTTCTTGAATAACTGCATCATGTATTTAGGCTTTTAAAATGATATTCCTACTAGTAATAGGTGATATACTAAGTGTTTATGTGCAAAACGACATATCTGAAATTTGTTTTAATATACTTTAAAAAAACTTGAAAAGGGGCTCGTGCTCATAAGTAATCTTAGCTTGTGTGAGAGAAATGCAAAATACATGAAAGGTGTACTAATTGGAAAGGAAAGAAAAGGGCCTCTCTGTTGCATTCTGGGACATGTGGTCCTAAAGTCTGTGCAGAATCTATAGAAGGGGCTATATAAGGCCCCGCTGAATTCTGGGAAACGTAACTCTGTACTCACCTTGTCCCACACATTTCCCGCTCCAGGAAGACCAAACTGGGAGCCAGTCTGGGAAATGTAGTCTGGGTAACTCTTCGTAGCCATAGGTACTTCCGCTCCAACAGGACTGCGTAGTAGCCATCTTTACCACGATTTGAGTAATTTTGAGGGTCAGCTTAAACCTTTTCAGTTTCTCCCAGATCCCTGTGGGACCAACAATTACCAGTTTGGGAGAAAAAAAAAGAACAGCAAAGGGCAGAGGTTTGAGGGACGAGTGCTGTTTTGCACTCCCTTGGGATGCGCGCATCGGGTGAAGGCGGACCTGGGC
>PVJA010026869.1:0-29213 GCA_004027025.1 Myocastor coypus | reverse complement strand
TCTCTTCCAGGCTCGGCGCATCCACTCCCCTTCAGCCCCCTCCTGCCCAGCCCGCTGTTAAACCCTGGTGGCCCTGCACACACCTGGCACCACTGCAGCACCTCCAAACGGACATTTTTGTGTGTCCATCACAGGGCATTGGAGCGAACAATAAGGTCCGGGTCACGTGACATCAGCCCTGATCAGATCCCTGCCCAGAGACCCTATGCTCCTTGCCACATAGAGCCCTGGCTGTCCCTATGCATTGCGTTTCTATGCAATGTGCACACGGATCCTTGTAGTACTGCTTTGCAGAATGATTTTACTACAATCCTTTAGACTCAGGAGAAGTTGCATAAATAGCCCAACATGTTCCCGCGGACCCCTCCCCAACTCCTCCAGGGCGCGTCTTACTCTCTGTGCTGCGGGGTCTGAGTCATTACGTTGGCTGTGGCTTAGCACTATGGATACAGCTCACAGGCATGCGTCCCCTTTGGACCTGGCCAGTTTAACTTGCTCCTGCTTAAGCGGAGTCCACTTTGTGACTCGTAACCGGAAAGTACGCCCGATCCAAAGAGCTGTGCTCCCATAGCTAGTTTTGATGACAGCTTCAAACGCAGGATTCCCAGTGGCTATGAGTTCATATCTTTGTTCAGATGTGTTTGATGAAAGTTCAAAAGATGCTGCTCTTTGCACAAAGAACGGGCTGCGAATCCATCAGCGACGTTTGTACCAGCGCCCCACACTTTCCTTGGCACCAGGCCCCTCCTCTGGCCCTAGCCCTCCTGAGAGGCTTCAGGTCCAGAGCCACGTTGTTTGCTCTACCTGGACAATCATCCTCCTCCTCTTCATATGTCTCTCTCTGTGCTATGAGGCCTCCTTGGTGCCAGATCAGTGTCCTCTGTCCCTTCTCATTTTCAGCTGCTCATCCCCCTTGGGTGCAGGTCCTGGTCTTCGGAGGCAGACAAAGTAGCAAGGCTGCTTGGCAGCTGTGTGGCACCTTGCTGGCACCCAGACCTGCCGCCGACATGTGATCCAGCTGTGGAGCCACGGCTCCCTGGTGGCCTACTGTCATCCTAGGTGCAGGATCTGTCCCCTGCCACTGTGCCTCCACTCCCCAGACAGAACCAAGTCCAAGCACAAACGACCATGACTGTGATCGTGGGCTGAGTCTGAGCAGGTGAAGAGGAAGAGCAGTCGGTGAGTGGGGAAGAAGAAGGCCCCAGGGGAGCACAGTGTGGGAGGAGGCTCTCTCGGGAACCGAGCTTCTCCTAGATCAAGTCGGGGCTGGCCTCCGTGTAACTGGAATTGTGTTTCAGCCCAGACACCGGAAGTTGCAGCAACGGAACTTACAGATCCTCTTCTCTGCCTTCATGCAAAGAGTTCTATCACACTGTCCTTGGGGGTTCCTTCATTGTCCCTGAGGTGTCCTTCCTCAAAGAGCTGCTGTGTGGAGAAGCCCCACCTTCAGCATCTGTGTCAGGGACGTTAATGAGTAGGTGCTGGGTGTGTGTGTGACCAGGGTTCTTGGCAATATTAGGTCTCCGTAATGTGCTTGGCAGGTTTATCTGGATCCCACAGTTTCCAGACTGATGGAAGAGAGGATGGTGGTGACATGGAGTCAGGGAGGGGGCTCCCCTCATCCTGGGTACCTGGTGTCCATCCTGCTAGTTCCCTCTGCTCCAGCATTGACCTGGAGACACTTCCTCCTGATGCTCTGTGCTGGTCAGCTCAGGCTGCTGTAAAAGTCTGTGTGCATCAGCTCAGGCCACCATAACAAACTCTAAACTGTGTGGCTTACATAACAGGCATTGACTGCCTCCAGTTCTGCAGACTGGAACTGGGGCCCGCAGGTTAGCTCAGCTGAGTGCTCTGCTCTGTTCCTGCCCTGTAGTCTATGCATCTCGTGACGGGGAGGGAGGGAGGAGCAGGACTGGTGTCTCTCCTTGTTAGAGCGTCTGCCTTTAAACTGGGTCACCCTCCCGGAGCGGAGCCCCATTGCTGCAGACCATCACAGTAGGTGGAGCTTCATCTTGTGAACTTAGGGGCGCTACCCTTCGGTCCATGGCAGTTGCTTTCAAGGGAATGCTTCCAGGACTGGATGCAGAACCCAGCCTGAGCAGGACCATGAGTCTTACCTGTGAAGTGGTGAACGGTTTGCTTTGACTGTGCCAAGGGGGTCATTGAGCAAGGCTCTGGTGTGAGCAGTGTCCTGGAAGGCTCCTCCACGCTGCCACCATGTCACCTTGTGAGGAGTGTAAAGCACCTTAGAGTTGAGCACATGTGTGTGGAGTTACAGTGGAAGGGAAGCGTGGGGCCCTGCATGCATGCCACACCAGACCCGAGTGCCCTCCGTTGGGCAGGGCTATACACAGGGGTTCTGACTACAAAGTAGCAGGCTTACTTATGTAGTTGGTCTGTCTTAGTTATTCTTCTCTCGTTGCTGGGACAAATACCTGACACTCAAAATGAAGGAAGGAAAGGTTTATTCAGCTCACAGTTACTGGAGGTTTCAGTCCATATTCAGCTGGCCCAAGGCTGAGAGGAACAGGGCAGAGAGCATCCAGTTCATGGTGGTAGGACAGCAACAAATGGCGACAGAGCCAACTGGCCAACCAGGGCAACAGAGAGCCACACACACAGAGAGAAGAGAGTCTGTTTCTCTGTCTCTCTTATAATACATTGAGGGTATCGCCCCAGCCTGAGGAAGGTACACACATCCATCATCCCAGCAGTACTAAGATCCATAATCCTAGTAGTACTAAGACACATCATCCCAGTGGATCATGAGTTAGTCTCAAACTCCAGCAGTCTCCGCCCCATGACTGCAGGAGGCTTCTCGGAGGACAGCTAGACACAAATCATAACGTGGTCTCTGTTGGTGAGCTGCACGGTACTGGGCATGAGCACACTAATGGTCGCCTCTCTTCAGGCCATTCTGAGGGCCTGGAAGACAGCAGTGCCCCCAGCCCCCGCTCCCGTTGCTCCTCGCACTAGCAGGTACTGTTGTATTCCTTTTCTAATAGCGAAGAACCCTATGACACAGAGTATAATTGTCCTGTCCAAGGTCTCAGCCATGGAAAAATGGCCCACTGGGCTTCAAACCCAGGCAGCTTGACTGCAGGTTCTGATGCCGGTGGAGCTCTTAACAGGTTTCACCCTAGATCTTAGTTGGGCATACGTTAGGTTAGTGGGTGTGGGGTGCTATTCAGAGGCTTTTGTTTTATGAACCCTGGTGAGGCTCATGTGTGTCCCCTCCTCTGTCTATTAGAGTGGATAAGAGACAGGCCTGTAGACACCGTGGCCTCTGGAAATGAGCCAAGCAGTGCACAAAGCCACTGTGGGGGATCCCCCAGATTACGTCATAAAGCCACCGTCCTGAGTCCCCTGGACCAGGGTGCAAGCCCACTTTCCACTTTCCACAGGCTATTCCTGTTAGCTCCCTGGATGTTGTCACAGTCCTCAGATGGCACTGTAGTTGCATGGCTTGACAGCCCCTGAGCTGCAGGGCACTGAGCTCTTCCAAGCTCCAGCTTGTGAGCCCTGCAAAGCTGATGGTGCCTGGTGGCTGCAAAGCCAGGATCCTGTTGGAGGGCTGTGTGAGCACACGCTGGTGATGCATGGAGTTCTGCCTGGGCCTGACTGATGGGAGAAGATGAAATGAGCCCTGAAGTGCCCGGCATCTCTTGCGGAGCAGACGGTGACTCCACAAGGGCCAAGCTATGTCCTCATTGGACATGATGCTCAGGCACTGATCCCAGCCCAAGAGGTGGCAGAGCCCCAAAGGGCAGGCAGGCCAGGGTTGGAGTCCAGGCCACCTGACTCCAGACCAGCCCACTTGACCTTTGAGCTCATCAGGGGCCTTTCGCTGTCTGAGCCTCAACCTCCCATCATAAAGGAGCAGCTCACATTGCCAGGGACGCTTTCCACAGACATGGTCATGTGGGCACGTAAACCTAGTGGCTGGTGACCACGGCATCTGGCCTCCCTGTTGCCACATGTGGGAGCACACTCTCTTGCAGCTGGGCAGGAGGGCACTGTAGCCCCCTTTCTCTGCCAGGTGGGTGGGCCGGTGCAAGAGCAGCTGCATTTGCTGCAGCCTTGAGCACTCAGATGGGGAAGTGGGGGTGAGGGCAAGAAGGATCCAGGTTGGAAAGCACGGCTCTTTCTCTTGTGAGCTTTCCAACTTGGCTGGTGGTTTGTGATGAATTATTGATCTTATGGGGCTCTGAAATCGCTGAATCAGGGTGCAGAAGCGTGATGCTCAGTGGCCAGCCTCTGGGGTTTTGAAGTCGAATCCAGGCGGTACTGACTCACAGAGCCTTCGGTTTTGCTCTGCATGCACCAGGCCTGTCATCAATTATCTATTCAGCTACACCGTAGGGATGTGACAGGACTCCTGATGCCCAGCCTGCCCTTCCTGGCTTTGCATGTCAGCTGGCCAGAGCCTCCTTGCCTCCCGCTACCCCACTGTCCCCGGACAACTAGCCTAGTGGACAGGATTGGTGGGCCCCAAGCCCACTGGTACAGGTGGACTTGGGGCCAGAAGATAGGAGCTTGTTCCAGGAGGGTGAGGGAAGCCTTCTGTGAGCCAGAGATCACTGGGGACAGTTGGCTGTTGGCCAACGGGGAGGGCGTGGCAGAGTTCGGGAACTCAGTGGGGCCATCAGAGTGGGGACATGCCTCTCATCCTTGGGTCCCCTCAGCTACCCCTTTTGGGGCCTCTCCCCACCTCTGGTTTTGGGCTCTTGTATGATTTAGGTCTAAAATGCCCCCCAAAAGTCTCATGAGTTTTGAGGTGTGGCTTTAAGAGGGTGACTGAATGGATCTGGAGGCGCTCTACTCCTCAGTGGATTGATGTGCTAATGACTGCACGGGCGAGTGTACTTCCAAGGTTTGAGGCCTAGGTGGAGACTTGGCCTGGATGGACAGACTCCCATCCCAGCTCCTTGCTCGCTCTGCCTAGCCCTCCAGCCATGGTGCGCTGACCTTGGTGCTCAGTGACTAGGAGTGAATCCTCTGCGAGGTAGGGCAGGCATTCACAGGCTCAAGGGAAGGAGGGAGCAGCTGTAGTCGTCAGGAAGAGAGGCAGCCTTCTGACTCAGCACCATCAGAGACCCGGGGCAGGGATAGTATAACTGAGAGGAGAGAGCCCTGGCCAGGTGAGAGCACTCCTGTTCCCAGGATGTGGACATCTTTGGGGTTTTGAAGGCTAATAATTGTTCCTGAGGATTTAGGTAGGGAGATACACAGATCAGCCTCAAGGCTTAGAAAATGTCCCTGTGCCTTTGCGCAAAACCCTGTGTGTTTGCTTGTGGAGGATCACCTGAGCAGCTCTCCTTAAAAAAAAAAAAAAAAAAAAAAAAAAAAAAAAGCAACTGTCTCCGTTTTGACTGAGCCTGACCCTATTCCCTTGTATTGAATTGTACAGAGCTGGCTAGGACTTCTCATTATCGCTTCAACTGACCTTAAGTGGTGTATATGGGTCTAGCCAAGGTGCTGGTGGTGATTTTTGAAGATGGCACACATGTTTCCCTGATAACAGGATGAAGAGCCAATGCTCCACAATGTCAGCCGGGATGGAACCTCAAGATAGAGGCTATGACTTCCTAGGGCTTGAAAGATTACACATCAGAGCTGAAGCACCAGACCCCCCAGAATATTAGATACTATCTCAACAGCATAATACAAATTACTTCCTCTGCATATCCTCTCTGAATATGGCGGAGATGAATGCAGGCCTCCTACCTATCCCAGTTCACAGTGCTCACCTTCTTCCCACAATTCCCTTTTGCAAACCACTCCCCCTTCTCCACTGAATAAAACCTGAGTGTAGCCCTAGGTCACTCTCTTGGTTTCAGAAAGCTATCTTCATGGCTGGACTTAGGGCCCCTTGGCTCCCCAATAATATATATGTCTTAATGTCTGTTATCGCCGTGGGTTGCATAGATTGGAATTAACTAATAATGTGGTTTTAGGATTGTAAGTTTAGACTTTTTGGGCTGAGATGAGAACCAGAAAGGGGCTCCAACATTTGCTCTTGTTCTGGGGTGGACTCCATTTACCCTGAGGTTCTGCTGCTCATGGGGAGCCTGGAGGTGTGTGGGTGGAGGACAGGCCAAGCAGGCCAGGCGCATGTCCCAGCTGCCCTACCTTAATGGGCTGCGCTGTGCTGTCTCAGGGTGTGTCTAAGAGGCTGGCTGTGCGGTCCCCCTCGATGTGGGCAGCTCCTTGCCGCTCTGCCACCGTGACTGAACACAGAGCCCAAGACAGTGGCTGTGGCCCTGGAGAGGCCGGGACGGACCCCTGCAAGATGGCTGTGTGTCTGAGAGGACAGCAGGGGTGGCCTGCTGAAAACAACGTGAGGCTTTGCCAGCAGCTTTGCTACCAGGGATGTCCTTCGGGGAGATACGCTGGAGTCTTATAGACCTTGTCATTCCCTCGCTGTGTTCATAACTCGGCCTCACCCGAGTTATGTACTGAATGCATTTTTATAAATCAGTATGCATTTTCATTAGCTTTTATCTTTATTGTCGGTTAAGCAATAGTGTTTGAGAAATTACAGCGATGATATATTTTACATTATGCTTTAAAATATGCATTAAAGTAACTACCTATGCAAATAAATATACGACCTGGTACCATCGGAAATCGTCTTAATGTGCCAAGGCCAGTGAACTTTCTAGAACAGATAGGACAGTAAGTAGTTTTGAATTTGAAGGCCAGCTCCATCATGTGAATGTGGTTGTGGTGCTATGAACGCAGAAAATGCTCCTGAATGTGTCTCAATAAAACTTTATGACAACAAGCCGCTGGGCTGCATGTATGCCCTGGGCTCTATTCTCCCAACCTTCGTGGCCGTGTTCCCACTCTCTCAAGGGAAGCCTGCAGAAGGAGGAGGAGGAGGCTAGGTGTCCAAAGTGAGCTATCAAGGGTGTCTCCTCTGAGGTCTGTGTGCATGTACTTATGGAGCTGTGTCACTTGAAGTTCCCGCTCTGTGCGTGACAGCAGGAAGTCCCTGGAAGAGGTGGTAGCTGAAGCTACCTGTTGGCGGGGGCAGGGCTGGGCTGTGACCTGAGCATTCACCTGGGCAGGCAGAGAGCCGTTGCGGGAGGACTGCGCATGCGCGCTCCGATGGCCCGAGGGCAGGGGCGGTGGGGAGGGAAACTAAAGGGGCCATGGTGGATGGAGACCAGGCTTTCCTAGAAGGAGGCAGTGAAATATGAACAGAGGCGAAAGGTAGAGTGGGTTGGAGAGGAGCCTGTATGCAGAGACTTGATAATGTGCAGAAAGGAGAGACTTGTCCAAGGGTCCCAGGCAGTTGTCGATGGAGAGGTATCGGAACAGAGCAGGTGGAGGACTGTACCCTAAGAATGAATCCCTAAGAGGACGGGACGTGGGGGGCTTCTGAGAGGTCTCCACTCAGGAGCATG
Source organism: Myocastor coypus (assembly GCA_004027025.1). Lineage (NCBI taxonomy): Eukaryota > Metazoa > Chordata > Mammalia > Rodentia > Myocastoridae > Myocastor > Myocastor coypus. Next base: position 21,801 of record PVJA010026869.1, on the reverse strand, counting down.
CAAGAGGTGAAGGCGGTCTCTTTTCCCCTAGCACGGTTGCTGTTTCTGAGTCTACAGAAGCCTCTGTGATGGCCCTAGACTTGGGGGTCTGCCCAGCATCAGCATTGGACTGGGGCGCCCTCAAATCCCAATTGGAAGCTGACTGTGGAGGGCACAGCGACACCTTCTCTCTTCCTGGCTTTCCCTGGGGCCTCTGTGGCATTTCTGAACTGGAAGAGGACACCCGCCACCTGCCTTGCACTACGGTGGGGCAGGGGCGCCTGAAGGAGCCTACTGCCTCTGAGCCGGAGTAGCTGCTTGACCTCCTGGACTATCTGGGTTCAAGGGCAGTTCCCCTCAGAGTCAGGAGTTCCTGCCTCCTATGGATGTTTTGGAGAACCGGAATGATTCTCAACGGAGGAACATCGCTATTCAGCCTGCACACCCAGCTTCTTGGGTATGTTGTTGGCTACCTGCTAGTCCTAGGATGAAGATGAAGTGTTAATCTGGATCAAATGCCTTGACATCCTCTGACCAACCGGTTGGCCTCTGACCAACCAGAACAGCAGGGGATGCTTTGTACACAGTTGATTTGTCACATTTTCAAGAGAAACTTTCATTGTGTTCTATTTTGCTTTCCTTAGCAGCATAGCTCTGCGGGTAAATGAGAATACAATCCATGGCTTTCCTAGATGCTTAGCAACAGTAGGTAACTCTGGGGGAAAATGAAAATAGATTTTAAAAGGTTATTTGTGCTTTTCTAATTATGATTCTGTTTCAACTTAAGTGAAAAATAGGTAAACAGGGGAATGTTTTCTAAATCATTTGGAATTAGCAATTTTAGTGATTTTGAAAGGATAAATACCAGCCCCTTTTCACTTTTTGATTAACTAGATAAAATGTGCAGTTTTAAAAAAAATGTGTTTAGTACAAGGTCTACAGGGTCTCACTACACAAATCAGACTCGTAGTGATCCTCCTGATTTCAGCCTCCCAACTGCTGGGATTACAGGTGTGCACCACCACACCCAGTCTCCGTGTGCCCTGGGGGCAGGGCCAGCAGGGCATGCCAGGGATCAAACCCCGGTCCTGTGTCTGCCTCAGCAGGTGTTTTAATCCTCTGAGCTATCTAGCTGGCCCAAAATTTGTTATCTTGAGTGAAGTGATTATGTTCAGAACTTTATAAGATTTATGTATGCTTTGAAAAACCAAAACTGGTATATTTAACATATACATGTATATATATATATATATATATATATATATATATATATATATAATTTTTGATGAATAAGTTAGTTTGCACTTCAGCTAAGTGAAGTACAGACCTTTAATTGATTTTTCATTGTTCATTTAGTGTTAGTGTGGATTTTAGGGGGAAGGGATGTTTTCTTTTAAAGGCCTTTTTTCTTTTCTTTTTAAATTTTATGTATTTGGTACACGATCTCACTATGCAGCTTTGACCCATGGTGATCCTCCTGTTTTGGCGTCCTCAGCACTGGGATTACTGGCATGGGCTGCCACACCTGTTTTCAGTGGCCAGGTTGGTGGATCTGGGTGGGGCCAGCAGGGCTTGGGGTACTAGGGACTGAACCCAGGTCCTTTCCAGGCAGGCTCTTAGACCGCTGAGCTATAAATTTATGTAGGAAGACACATGCCACACAGTCAGCAGTATTCTTGTCTGAGTAGCAAAAAATAGACAGAGTGAAATTTAAAATGCCACTGGGGTATTTTAATGTGCGTATTGGGTATCAAAAAGTTTACAGTCAAATCTAAAAAATGTATACAGTCGCTGAGCATAATCTTGTGCGAATTCTCTTATGTGCCTTAAGATAGATTGAAAGAAACGAGCGTGCACTGGGGAATTGGTGACATGATACATTAAACAGTAAAATAAAAATAATTATGTTAACAAAATCTATTAGCTCGGAGTTGAAGCCTCCCCCCTCCTTTCTGAAGAAGCTGTGCAAATATTTGCTCCGAGGGCTCCGCTGTCCTCCGCTGTCCTCTGCGGCTCCGCTGTCTCCTCCTCTGCTGCTCCGGGCGTGGGTGAGCAAGCGGCACTTCCGGTTTGCGAAGCGGGTCTGGGTCTCACGTGACTGTCCACAGCGGCTGAGGCAGTGCTGGCATGGCTCATAGGCCAATCTAGGGGATTTTCTGGCTGAGTTCAAAGAATATCTGCTCTTTAGGAAATTATGCTTTTGAAGCTAAATTGTTGGCCCGGGTTAGGACATGATTCTTGCCATATGCAAGCCAAGGGCCCAAGAACTGCTGCTGTGGGACCCTCGCGGCCACCTCCTGCCGTCCTCATAAAGTTTTATTAGCACGGCCACTTCGTTGAAAGGTCTGTGGAGCTCTGGGCTCTAGCGGCAGAGGGCAGTAGTCGTCCAAGTGACTACACAGCATGTGCAGCATAAAATACATGGTCTGGCCCTTAATAGAAAAATGCTCTTGACTCTTTCTCCGAAGCTCCTTTTTGGAAATTCTTCATTCTAGCAAACACGCAAAGACGCATTCACACCCCGTGTTAAAATTAAACGCATTGCCATGCTCGTCTTGCCAGGTGCTGAGTGAATTTGCTCCCGGCTGTCCATGGCCTATTTAATTACTGCTAGTTTTTAGGACTCTGGCGCTTGTGGTGCGTATTTGTGCGTTTCTTGTGTTATATGATATTCTACAGCAAGTTGTTTTCAAAAGTAATGAAATACTCATGTAATATTCATGTATGCCAAATTCAACAATTATCAAGGAGAGCAAAGCGTCGCATTTTGTAGATATTTAATCAGGAATTTATTAATTTTGAGTAACATGGCTTGTGTCTAGTTTTCCCCCCAAAGCTTCATGCAGTCACTGCAGCCGGCTTCTGGAGTTTGTGATTAATTCGTGATGCAATGCTGGGATTAGAGGTGAGAGAGCTGCTGGGCTTCTGGGTGTGAGCGCCCCCTCTGGCCTGGATACAAAATAAGGAAGGGAGGAGGTGGCTCTTTGCTGCTGCTGCTGGGCTACTCTGCCTTGGAGCCAGCTGAGTATGGACTGAAACCTCCACACACCTCCGTGAGCTAAACAAACCTGTCCTGCCTTCATTTTGGGTGTCGGGTATTTTGTGCCAGCCACAAGAGAAAAGTAACCAACACCCTGATTTTGCTAATTTTGTGTGTATTTGAAGACTATAACATTTTAAAGACCTTGACCATTTTCCTAGGCTTCAGACCTTTGAGTTCTGACACCCAGTAGAGAAAATGGCCCTGTTGACCTCTTTCTGGAATGCCCTTGGCATGTCACAGGGGAGCCCTCTGTCTTAGCCACCAGGTAGTATGACACACTGTCACCTCCCCACAGATGGTCACCTTCTCCATTGGTGTCTGGAAGGGCAGACACCCTGGGCACCAGTGCTCATTCTCCCCACAAATTCATTTTCAATCTTACTGAGAAGTTTTTAAAGGTTTACACTAGAAATGTCAGCATGAGGTCGACCTGGTGCCAGTTCACCTGGGAGTTAAGCCAATCCCGGCTTCTGGGAGTGAGGAAGGCAACAAAACACTAAATATTTTCAGGGAGAATGTGCTTTGACTAAGGACATTAGCTCGCAAGTCACTTAGCAATCCAGAGATGGCGTCCGTCTCTGTAGTGAAAGCTTTATTTTGCATTTCCACGGCTCTGCTTTCCCACACGCACTAAAGGTCCCATGGTTCTTCTGGAGCTTCTCTATGTGAGGCATTTGCTTATTTCACGATTCGCTAAACACAGATGACATCTCACTTATGACAGCCGTCCCCTTACAGGTGACATGCTGATCGGGGGCACCTTGTTGTATGTCCCTCCTAAGTCAGCCTAGCCACAATCCCCTTCTAAGATCACCCATGCACCTACTAGGGAAGGGAGGTGGCAGCCAGTGACAGAGTGAGACAGTGTCCCTTCGCTGTCTGATGACAGAGTCCACACACCTCATATAGCCATGGCCTCTTCTGAAATACTTGTACCAGAGGCCAAGCAAATCCACCAGGAGAAAGACAGAGGGCAAATAATTCTGCAGCTATAGAAGAAAGTCATTTAACTTTTCCTTAACAAGGACACTAGCCCTAAAGCTTGGCATGAGAGCGAGCCCACAGAGGCTAGCTGCTGGGCATCCTTGCTTGTCCTGTCATTTTTCCTCTACAATGGGACCTGCATTAAACTTTCACTGCCCTAAGCTCTCCAGGGAAAGTGCTACCCACAAGGTGGCCTGTCCCATGCTACACTGTACGGAGGCTGGTGGAAGACCACCTCCAGGCGACTTCCACAGAGTGCCCTGGAAGGGTGGGGATGGGTCTGCACATATCACTCTTATTCCACTGGAGGGAACCGTGTGTGAGGCTGGCAACTGGGAAGCCAGCCTGGCATTGCCATTAGGATGGCAGTGTACCGGCTGGTATGATCACAGGGTATGAGGGACAGAGGTTGCTGTCTGTGGTCATGCATCCTATAATCCCAGTAGCTCAGGAGGCTGAGATGGGAGGACTGTGCATCCCAGCCTAGTCTGGGCCACTTAGTGACTTAGCCTGTGTCTTAGTTACATTGTCCTCAGTGCTGGGACAAAATCCTGGCACCCAAAATGAAGGAAGGAAAGGTTTATTCAGCTCACAGTTTGTGGAGGTTTCGGTCCATACTCGAGGCTGGCTCCAAGGCAGAGTGGCCCATGGCAGAGAGTAGTAGTTCATGGTGGCAGAAAACAGTGAAGAGCAAAGGGAGGGGCAGGGGCAGTGGCTACAGCGTCTGGCAGGCCTCCCTCCCTCCCTCCCTCCCCTATGTTGCATTCAGGTTACCTGGCCCAGGGCGGGTGCAGCACTCACACCCATAACCCCAGCATGGAATCATGAATTAATCACAGACTCTAGAAGCCTGCTCCAGTGGATGCATGAGGCTTTGAGCAGACAGCTAGACATCGCAGTCTGTCTCAAGATAAACAAAATAAAAATGCCTGAGATATAGTTCATTGTGAAGGTTCTGGGTGCTGAGTTTCAACCCCTATTAATACACACACACACACACACACACACACACACACACACACACACGCGCGCACACACACACACATGGGATAAAGCAAAGGTCCCATAGCCTCCTTGTTCCTTGTGCCATTTTATTCTGGACTCAGAGTAAGGGAGAACTGAGTTCACCTCCTTAAGCCACTGCTATCTTGGTTTTCCACTCCTGGCTACGTCTAAGCTTAAGCAACACTATAGAGAGAACCAAGAGGAGACAGCCACAGGATCCACATTGACTTAATGGACACGTCCAGGTGGCAGGGCTCAAATATTGTGGGTGACAGAGCTGGTGACCCTTGCGGTACAGAAACAAAGCATTTGATAAAAATGGTCCCTGGTGTGTTTTAGAAGGCAGACCACGCTCTGAGCCAGGATGGCAGTAGGAAGTGGCAGGAGAATTTCATACGTAGAACGCATTAGTCGCTGTGTCTTGCTGCTTTTAGCATGGTGCCGGGAGAGCGTGAGATGGACTTCAGCTGCTCCTGGCCAGCGGAGGGCTGGGATACGAGGACACAGCTGTGCTAAAGGCAGCGCAGGGGCTTGCACTCTCTAGCCAGGGCGGTTAAGAGCACGGCAATTTGCAGCTTGAGAGGGCTGAGCACAGCCCCTGCTGGCTTCCTCAGACTGGATCAGCCATAGCAATGGCTTCTGGAATGGAGCAGGCTCAGCAGGAAACAAGATGTGCGGCCCATCCTCCCAATTTGGATCCTGTGTCAAAAGTGGTTTTAAGGCTATCATATTCCCAGCTGTGCCTGATGCTCAAGGTGGGCACCACTGCCCTAAGGGGTGGGAGATATGAGCAGAGCACAGAGCCCATGGGACCAATGTGCTGAGGGACACCTGAGTGAATTTGGCAGCAGACAGGAACCAAGGGCAGTGGCCCCTCAGGACACCTCGCTCGTTGGTTCCAAAGGCAGGAAGGACTATTAAATATGACAAGCACCAAATTGCTTTGGCTGGAAGGGGTTAGACATTGGTATGCCCCACCTGTGGGCAGTGCTCTGGGGGCATTAGTGGATTTGATATTTTTGTAGAGAAAATTTACAAATGAAATGCACACAGCGTTACAGCCCATGCGTTTTGGCAGATGCAGAGGTCTGTGGAGCTCATACTGCTGTCAGGCTGGACTGACATGTGCCAACAGAGCCATCAGCAGAGATGCAGCCAGTGATGAGGACAGCGGCTGCTGGCCACAGGTGGCCCTGGAGCACCGAAAGCTTGGCTATGAGATCAAAGAAGTGAAGTCTTGACTTTGTCTAATAGAAGTTCCTTGACCATTGCACGTGGATCTTTTCTAAGTGAAATTTTGGCTGAGACCACTGAAGGCTCCCGTACAGTTGTGACAGGTTGTGCCGAGAGGCCTCTTATGCCTCCACCCAGATTTCTTTCAAGGATGACATCTTGCCCACCTCTAGTAGGTATCACCACTAGGACACTGTCATTGACACTCTTCATCTATCTGGTTCCCATTTCTTGGTTGTACTGGCATGTGAGTGTGTGAATATGTGAGAGTGTGTGTGTGTGCAAGAGAGAGAGATTCTCTACCAGGTTGTCACTTATGTATGTCATTAGCACGTCACCTCAGCATGATTCTACACCCAACATAACAGAATCTGCACCCAGCAGGCTCAGACTGCCATTCTGACCCCCTTCCCTCGCTCCTACCCCAGCGCTCTCTGGGCTCCTGGTGGCCACCTGTCTACCTGCATTTCTAAATTTTTTCCACTTACTGTCCTAGAAGCAGGGTTGTACATAATGCAATCTTTTGAGATCGATGTTCTTTGGTCTGACACCTTCACCACACCTCATTTCCCACGGAAGCCTTAGGACCCCTTGAAGGGAAGAGCTGCTTTCTGAGTTGCGAGGCCTGGCGCTCAGGAGGCCTTCCTTGTGGACTGGCTTGGTGTGAGGCAATCCAGATTTAAAAACCAGGCACATGAACAGGATAAGATGAAAGCCAGACCTGGTCCGGGGCAGCAGCCCTGAGCCTGGAGCTATGGACACTGTCCTCCGGTTGATATGAGAAAAGGGGTGTGGAGAGATGGGAATCCTTGAGCTCCTTGGTGGGAATGTCACAGGCGAAGCCACCTCAGGAGGCAGTGCAGGTGTTCTTCTACAAGTGAACACCAGAACTGCTGGAACTGCTGTGGACGTCAGCATTCTGACTTCTAGGCGCCTATCACAGAATTCAAGTCAGAGTCTCAAAGAGACAGCTGCACGCCTGCAGCATCACCCACAGCCAAGACGTGGGAGCAGCCCGGTTGTCCAAAGGACGCAGTGTGGCCGAAAGCCACTGGCACTCCCGAGAGGAGAGGAGGCTCTGCCGGACAGCGGGAGGAGTGTCTACCACGGGTGGCACCATGGCTGGGCCTGGAGGACATATGCTATGTATTGTAAGCCAGACACGGCACGATTCCACTTACATGAACTGCCCTGTGCTAAGAGTCAAAGGCAGCAGCCGGAAATGGTGGTTGCCAGGCAACGGGGGAGCGGGAGTTGTTTGGTGGGTCTGAGGTTGCAGTTCTGCGGTTCAACAGCATGCATGAGCTGACCCTGTGGCCCTTAGAAGTGTGCTAAGAGGCTCACTGTGGCAGGTGCGTTCTCTCGGAGAGCAGTATCAACAGACTATTGATGACTTGTTATTGCACATGCTATATAGATATTATGCAGAGGGCATACATGAGTTTCCTCCAGGAAATAGCGTCTGGGTAGCACCCAGGGGAGAGACAGAGGATTTGGGAGGTGCTGGGGGCCAAGAGCCCAAACCCCACAACAAGAGAGACAAAGGGTGCCATGCTGGTCTGAGACCACCAGGTCAGATGCTCCCTGAAGGGTCGCTGCACTGAATGATTGAAGAAGTGGAGTCTGAAGTCCATAGGTGATGGTGGCCGCAGGTTTTCCTGCCCTAGCAGGCTCTAACTTGAGGGCCCAGGCTGACCTTGTCCCTCTTCCCCTTTCCATACCATGCCACTCAAGCTATTGCATGACTCCACCCCCAGTGAGCTTGGGCCAGCCCCTGGCCAGTGGGCTCCAGAAGTACCCCACGGACACAGCCACAAGTGCGCTGCGCGAATCTCCTGGGTGTCCCAGTCAAGCTGATGAGCTACCCTTCTCAGGAGCAGGGGCTAGCCTCTTTGTGCCTGACGCAGACGCATACCCACTAAGAGGGGGCACCAGGCAGATGGCAGGTGAGAGAGGAGAAGGGAGGCAGGCAGAGCGGCCGAGCCCTCCTGCATTCTTCCAGCTCTACCGATGTCTAGAAAATTGCACGTCTTTAGCGCTTGGACTCTAATGAGGCTGGAGTTCTATGCACACCTTGGAAGCCAGCAGCACAAGCAAGTTCTGTGTTTTGTGCAGTTCTTCTGCCCCCTGGCTGGGCGACCTCCCCAGTCTGTGCCTCAGCATCTATTTGTAACATCAAAGGTTCATTGCAGTGGGTGGCGTTCTCACCTGAGCTCTGGGTTCCAGGGACACTGGTGTGATCCTGTCACCTGTGGCTTTGGAACCTCGGTCCCTGTGCCTTTGAGTGTCTGCGTGTCTCCCCCTGAAGACTCTCTCTCCCTTCTTCTTGGATCACACGTGGGAGCTGCTCTGAGCAGGTCTCCGTTTCTTTGTCTTCTCATGCAGGCTGTAAACTTAGATCTGAGGGACTTAAGTTATTGGACACAGCTCCGGTCTTTGGCTACCACATTCATTCAGATGGGTGAGTGTTGCCCACCCTGAACCGATGGGTCCAGCCCAGGAGGTCTCTTCAACTTTCTGGGCGGTCTTTGAAGGGGAGAAGAGGTGTGTGCAGACGCTGCTGTAGCACCAGGGGCAGGTGTGGAGGTGCTATGGCATGCCAGAGGCGGGCAGCGTGGAGGGGAGCTGGGGTTAGAGAGGGAGAGAAGAAGGTCTTCCAAGTACCACTTAGGTTCTCCATCCAGGGGCGAGGCCACAGCCCCCCAGGCAGCTGCTGCAGCAGAAAATTCACCCTTGTGCTCCACTAAGGCTTTACGAAATCAGTCCTTTGTAGAAAAAAAAAATCTTTTAATACAGTTTCCTTCGATAGTTTCGAGCATGAGTCCAGCTTTCCCAAGAACCCTCTTCCTGAGCACTTGTCACCTGCTTTAAGGAGCCTCAAGTGTGTGAAGCCGAGTTGGCTTCAGCAGTAACTCCCTCCTCCCTGGGAAAGGGACTGAAGCAGCACATCCGTGAGGTGATGATGAGACTGAGCCTCACGCTGGCTCTGGCCCAAGTATCCCCTCTCAAGGAAGTTTGTTGTGAGTCCCTGTGTGTTTTCAGGGTGTAGAGTTCTCCTCTTTAAAAAGATTCAGTTATGGTGGCTGGGGAGAAAGCTTAGTAGATTAAGTGCCTACCTGGAAAGTGCAAGGTCCTGAGTTCAGTCCCTGGTGCTGAAAAAAAAAAAAAAAAAAAAGATCCAATTATGAATTCAGCCAGCTCCAATTTAATACTTCAGAACTAAATGAATTATTGAATTATTTATAAAAATATCCTCAGGTTCTTTAGATGCATGCAGTGCCATGTGCATGACGTTCTGCTTGTAATTTCCATCGTGGCTGATCCTGCCTGCTGCACCACTGCTGAGCAGCTACAGGGGCCCGGCAGGCCCTGCATGGACTGGCGGTGCGGGCAGGAAGAGCTCTTGCCCACTTGGGCGTGGATCGCGGAGCTGGCGGTCCCCAGCGCCTTGCCTTCTCCCTATCTGGCTTCGGTTCTGAAGGTTGTGTCCTCCTGCTGGAAGCGTGCTGATGCCTCTGCTGTGTGATTTGTAAACTGAGATCCCAACCGACAGCTGTCCGCCGCCATCAACTTTAATGGCCTTGGTGACACAGCATGGAATACTCTCTCTGTGTCAGTTTTAACTTGGAACCCCAGGAGTTGTTCCTCAAAATCCAGACAAAGCTGGGAATCGTAAGACAAATGTCATTGTCCTGTACCCCAATAAGAGTAATTATTAGAGGGTAGCATACAGGCCCACGCTTTGCAGCGGGCAAGAGCTGAAGGTGAGAAACCAACCTTGAGGGTAATCTGCATGCTAAGCCAGGGAAGCTAACAGAAGCAGCTGGCACAGGTGAGTGGACGCAGCCTCACGACCCAGCAGAGGATGCATTCTCCTGCAGGCAAGGCCTGAAGAGTGCGCGGCTGGGGTGTCTGCGCTGGCTGCCACGTGAGAGGAGGCAGGGAAGCCACCATGGTCTGTTTGCAGGAGAGGCTGGGAGACAGAAAGTGTGGCTTGGGTCAGACACAGACGGCCTGTCCACGCCCCGCAGATGGATTCCTATTGCCGTGTGAGCCAGAAATGAAACTCCTGACTCTGATTTATATGTGTGGCTACGAATGTGGCCGTGCCGAGGGATCGTGTTTCCGGATCTGGTGTCCCACAAATCAGTGTATAGAAGACACATGACATGGGTATTTAGGGCACTGGCTTAGCTTGGAAGCCAGGGCTTGAAGTTGGCTCATTAAATCTGTATCGATATGTATATCTATATCTAATTTTAATTATATGTATATATGTATGCATGAATTGTGTTTTCAAAAATTAAAATATTAAAATTAGTGTGTCAAGCTCATAGTATCGCATTTGGCATTTCATCAGGTGAAACAGAAGCAAACATCTAGGTGGTGACAGCCAGCTGCTGTGAGTGGCAAGGCCCTGCCTGTGCCTGGAGCCACATGCCCACAGAGCCCCTTGCCTCACAGAGGTCGCAGCAGCCCTTCCTGCTGCTCAGGGTGCAGAGAGAATGTGCCGTCAAGATTTCAGCTGCATAGCCCAGCTCTGCCCACGCTGCTGCTGCACAGGAAGAGCTCTGTGGTCTGGGGGAAAGGTCAGCAGGCAAAGGGCCACATGGTGGGCCAGGAAAGTTATAAATCATCCATGAGAACAGGGTAAATCCAGAGTGAGGACCAAAGTTCCAGCACGTCCTTGGCTCTGCTGCTAGATCTCTGTGGCCAAACCCGGAGTGGCGGAAAATATCAGGGTCAGGGCGTAGAGAGTACACTTAGAAAACTGCTTTCCACAGGCAGCAGGGGAGAGCTGACGGGGTGTACGGTGGGCAGCTGCTAGCTGCAGAGGTCTGCCCGCCCGGGAGGCTTCCAGGGCAGTTTCTGCCAAGACTTCTTCAGAGGTCAGATTCAAAGCGAGATACTACTTTGGGCAACGTGCCTGCTTCGGCTCCGCCGACCTGGGGCCAGGACCCTCTTCCCTTTGACTCTCCTAACTATGAACCTGTGTTGTTCTGCTTGCAGCTGAGTGCTGGGAAGGCAAGAAAGAGTCTTGCTCTACCTGGATGGCTCAGAAACCCTCCTGCAAGATTTCAGGCCAGTTCCAGTCTGAACCCTCCCGGGTCACAAGTAGAGCAGACAGAGACGTAGGAGCCCGTGTTGTCCTTTGTGTGTCTCTCACTCTGAAGAGCAGGTTGGGGCAGGAAAGTTCCCATTTTTGTCCTGGGGAAGGCCTCAGGCTGGCGGAATTCTGCCGGATTCTTGCTTCTTCTTACTCTGATGCAGTATGGGGCGGGGGGTGGGGGTGGGTGGGGTGGTGATTAATGACAAAACAGGAACAGGCCAGGCCCAGGATTGCAGATTCCCCAGGCCCTCAGGTTGCTCCCTGAGCTTGACTGTTAAGTGACTGATTTGTACCCTCAAGCACTGTTCCTCCATGTGGGCAGGAGGTTGCTAGAGGCGGATGGGGATGTGGGTCCAGTGTCTGCTTGATCTCGTGCATGCAGCTACTTTTATTGAGCACCTAGTACCTGCTACGCACATGCATACGTGTAGCTCTGTGCACTGTCACACTGCAGGGACACACAGCTGGGCCATCACGCTGCTTTGTCCATAAAGGTGGTAAAGCTCAGGGCTAGGGTTGACGGCTCCCACTCCCACTGCCAGAAGCAGGAAGCAGGCTTGCAACCTGGCTCTGTGGCTCCCCTCTGCTGCCTGCTCAGGTGGATGCTTACAGCACTCAGACACAGGCAGCTTTGTGGGTGAACCTCGAGCTCCAGTACTTGGTACCACTCTGCACTGGTGATTTTGCAGGTGAGATTTCAGCAGACAGAAGGTGAAAGAGAGGGACCTATGCCTTTGTGGTGTGCTCTGTTCCCTGGAAAGAGGCCCTCGTGTCAACCTCTCCTTAAGGGTGGATATACAATAGGCTCTGCAGGCTTGTGGAGGAGAGTGGGCACTTTGGGGTGGGGTCTGTAGCAGTAGTGCATGCTCCCAGGCTGGCTGGGCCAGCAGAAGATGGAGTGGGGCCCGCTGGAGGTTCCGCTGTCTGGGAAAGCTGGCCTGAGAAGCTGGGCTCCCCGGCTTCCTCCCCCACATCTTTGAGAACTGCTGGAGCAGCAGGCAGTGCGTGGGGCTGCCAACCGGAGCTGTCCTCTGGTTTCAGATCCCAGGTGTCTGACTACACTGCAGGCTGTGAGGCTGCCCTGGAGGAAGCAGTGTGGTGACCTCTCTGACCTTTGACCTGCAGCACTGTTTGTGCCGACTGGTAAGTCCTCTATCCCCTGGTGGAGGTGGTCTCACCGTGAGCTGAAGAGTCAGGGGTCTCCATGCAGCTCGTGCCACTGCCCCTTAGAGGAACATGGCAGGCAACTGGCCTTTACCCTGTCAGGGTTTTCCCTGGCTGGGCTCTTGGGTTCCAGAATGCTACCATTATTGTTGACATGGCAAAATCTCTGGGAGTCATCAAAGCTTAATAGCTCAGCTCTAAGCACCTGCCTGGCAAACATAACAACCCGGGTTTGAGCCTCGGTGCCGCATGACATGTCAGCCCTGGAACCCTGGGCATGCTGTGTGGGCCACTGAAACTGGGCACAGTGGCACATATCAGTAATTCCAGCACTGGGAGGCTGAGACAGGAGGATCACTACAGTGAGAACTGCATAGTGAGACCCTGTGCCAAATCAATAAATTTTAAAAATAAAAGCAAATAAATAAAGCTTTCTGTGAAATCAACTTTTAAAAAGTACTTGCAAATTGTGGCTGCTCAGATTCCGATGGGGCTTGAAAGTCAGGTGGGAAGCTGGGGTGCCAAAAGCCCATGGCAAAAAAGAGGGGTGGTGTGCCAGCGGCTCGATGTGACCTCATCCACTGGGACCAGCCAGAGAGGGTCCAAAGTCACTATCCCCAGTTCTCTGTTCTCTTCTCAGCAGGGACAGTGGCCCATAGTGTCTTTGGGACAGGCGAGCACACCACTTTTCAATGTAATACAAATGCGGGGATGGCTGGGTACCTCCGGTTCACCCCTCAGAGCACCCACTCCAGAGACGGAAGCCCAGTGGCAGACGTTGTGGGTGCCGAAGGACACGCTGTGTCCCTGCCCTGCACCAATAGTGTGGATCCCTGCACTTCCAGTTTAAGTAAAATATTTCCTACTCGTTACTTTAAGTTTTATGTCTTTCAAAAGTTCGGTAGAAATCTATCAGACTATGCTTATAAACCATTTATTTTCTTGCGATGTGCCTATTTTTGCCGTTTGCCCTTTTTTCTTTCTTTTTTTTTTTTTTTCTGGTTGGTTTGTGGTCCCTTTAAGCTATTTGTAAGAGCTCTTTGCATGGGAGGCTACTAGCTCTATCATTTATTTATGTTACATTTTTTCTAGTTAGCAATTTGTTTTCTGGACTCTTTTTTTTTCCATGAGGAAATTATAGTAGAGTTATGTAGTCAAACATATCTGTCTCCTCCTTTATGGTTTTAAAGGGGCACTGAATTCAGAAGGAGAGGGGAGAAAATGTTCAGGGAGTGGAGTGACCTGGCTGTCACTCCAGGGGTCACATACCTGTGGCATCTGTCGCCTCTCTGTAGTGAGCCTGGCATGCTTGTCTCTGGCCCTAATCTTGGTTGCTCTTAGCAACCCACTCAGACCCCAATGCTGGGTACCCCAGACACCAAGAGGAGAAAGGAATCGAGGGATCACCCACACCTAGTGCACTGTCGTGCAGCCTTCACTAGGTGCAGGCTCTAGGAGAGGCTTGGGGGAGGGCAGAGTGTGTCCCCAGAGGTGCGGCCTCCGCAGGGAGACTGTGAACCCTGCAGAGGCGCAGGAAGCCGAGGCTGAGCATGAACACAAGCAGGAGGATCAGCCTTGCAGGCAGGGCCACCGACAGGACCCCGGAGAGCCTGGTGGCTCTGATGGCCCTTGGGTGGGCCGGGAGGGGGGTGCTGAGAAAGCCATGGCGTCGCTGCTCTCCCAGCCTTGCCTCTCAGATGGCTTGAGGCCAAAGCAGTCCTTGCTGATGGCGCAGGAGGAGGAGAATCTGTTTCCCATGGAGGATCAGCCAAGCAAACACCCCCCACCCCGAAGGCAGGCTTGTTTGTGCTCTGGTGATGAACCAAGGGTGGGACAGAATGGACACCCTGGGCAGCAAGAGGTCTTGGCCACAGCTGGGGTGTAGGACAGGGCCCTGGGGACAGGTGGCCAAGTGCCAGGACAGAAGCACACCCCCATCTCCTGAGAGTGACCCTCCAGGGAAGGCCGCTCCTGGGTGGGGCTGCAAGAGCCTTGAGGGCTCAGGGGTCCCAAGAACGGAGCTCCTCAGGGCATGCCTGGGGCCTGGGGCTCCTGTCTTCTCAACATCTCAACTGAGCAGGGAGCTGAAGTCAGGGCTAACCTCTGGCTCTGCGCTGACTTTGTTTCCAGCTAAGACAGGGAGTCAAAATAATGCACGCTTCAGCTGTGGGTGAAATAGCCAGCGTTTCGGCATCTGTGCGCCCTTGCAAAGTCTACGCGCTCAATGAATCATTCCTTCACAGAGATGCCATTAGCTAATAATTCAAGGTTGGTAACCTTCAATCAACCGTGATTAAAGAACTTCTGCTGAATGGCAGGGGATAGCATGGTTTTCCCGAATAGCAACAGTAAAATCTGCTTATACCATCCATCTTTTCTTTGATAAATGGCCCTTAACTAATAATTCCAGATGGAAGGATTCTAAGTCAAGCATGGGGGCTGGTCAGATCAGGGCAAACACAATAATTACAGAGACTGTTTCATTACAAAGTATCTTCAAATGCATGACATTCATTTAGGCTCTCAATGGCAGATTCCTTTCCAAGGCTCTTAGGGCGCCCCACCCTTATTTGCAGCGTGGGGACAATGGCACACCTCCTTCCCAGTGCACTCCATGGAGCACCCGAGATAGTGGAGCAGGTTGCTCCGCGTACAGAGGACAAAGGGCATGGATGACGTGCTCGAGCAGACCCCAGGCTAGGGGACTCTGACTGCATTATGGGGACAGGGTGAAGGAGGCAGCATCTCAGTCCTGTGGATGGGGCGGGGCGTCGGCTACACCACCGCTGAGATCTTCTCCTGAGCTGGTCACTGCCGGGACAGGCAACACCTTCCTCCCAGCAGCTGGGTCACAGGCCGTGCCGATCGCAGATGGGCACCAGGCTGCAGACACCCCCAGGGCCCCGCGGCGGGGTGCTTCTCCTTCACGCACTGGTATGCAGAGTATGGCAAGGTTTTGTGGAAATTTCCAGCACCTTCTCAGACCCGTGCATGTCTTACTATTCAGCTACACGGCAGGGCAAACTATTGCATGGTAAAACTAGGGTAGAGGTGAAGCAGTTCTCACACAGGGATGGTGCACCGCTGCCCTCAATATTTGAAGGGCGGCCCATCCCCAGCATCAGGAAGCTTGTTGAAACAGAATCACCAGAGTCAAGAGGAAAGCTGGGTCCTCAGGCAACAGCTGTGCGTATTTAAGAACAGGGACACACCGACTGCACCTAATCCCAAGAACGACTATCTTTGCACCTCCTCTTGCTACGCGGAGGACTCTGCTAGTCTTCAGATTATAACGCTGTGTCAACCCCAGGGTCCACCACGCACCCGGCTATCCAGCCTGGGCCAGATGCACATAGATACACCATAGGCTTTATCCCTCACTTGCGGCTGTGTCTCTTAAGTCATGTTGGATGGCAAAGAGAAGGAGACCAAATCCCCCTTGCCGCTTTTGAAGATGCTCTACCAAGCCCACAAGGCAGTGGACACCACAGGGAAAATCTGAAATTCAGCACAGTTTGGCTGCCTGCCAAGGGTGAAGCTCCAGCCTGCGGCTGACATGTGAGCAAGACCTGGCGGATTAGCAGCTTCTCAGCCAGCCTCGGAGAAGCCAGGCCTCCAGGGAGGTGGGCAGTGCTGCGGACACAGCGCTGAGAGAGCACCAGGGCAAGGGAAGTAAGTCCAGGTCTTAAAAATTAGAGCCAGCATGTGGGGGTTGCACTGGAATGTGAAAGAAGCAGTCACCACCTGCAAAATGTGGCCACGGGGCTCCCAAGCATTGTGTGAGGCCCGTTGCCACAGGAAATGAAGATCAAGGCATGACTTGGGATGGCGACCGCAGGGCAAAGACCGCCATCTTGGGGAACACCCGAGAACCATGCGTTCTCCAGGTTCTGCTGGGATGTAGCTTCAGCCTCTGGGATAGAGACATTCTCTGGGGGCACTCGGCGCTGCCCAGCACTGAGCGCAGACCCCTGGGGCCATGGCTCTCTTGGACAATCCCCAAAGACAGGGTTGAGGCAGGACTTGCAGCACTGAGGAAGCACGGGACAGCTGGGAGAACAGAGGGTGGTGTAGAGTGTGAGCAGGAGACGTGGGGAGCTCCGGCCAGCTGCGGGAGGGACTGGGAGGTCTCTTCTCTGTGCCCTGAGCTGCCCCTCTTGCACCTCAAGCCATACTGTGATTGAGCGTTGAGAAGTGTAAAGTAAGCCTCGCCTTGTGTCATGCCGGGGAGAGCGCAGGAGGCTCGGTCTGTGGCTGGGCCAAGACAGCGGCGTGGGGACCACAGTTGGGACAGAGGTGAGGCCCAAAAGGTCATCAAGAGAAGCCTCAGGAGGCCTGGCGACCATTGGAAAGCACAGCCCTCCTCCGCCTGGGCTCCTGGGAGGTCTTCTGGTGAAGAGTGATCTTGGGTGGCTATCGAGGTTCATTCAGGCTGGCTGCAGAACTGGACGGTTGCAAGGGACAGAGGCAGCTGACCACAGTGGTGAGTGTATAAAGGGGAACTTCACCGTGGAAATCAAGGCCAGGTTTGGCAAAAATCAAACTCTGATATATATTCTGCCCTGTCCTCATCACCCATGAAAAGAAGAGAGGCTGGAGTGCCCAGGGGGCTATTCTGAGCCTCTGAGGAGCGTAATGCCCTGAGGTCACCAAGTCGACGGTGGAACCTTGGTGCGCATGCTCAGGAGTGAGGGCTGGCCCAGCGCTTGCATCCATGGGCTACTGTATAGAGCCGGCTGCCAGAGTGGAACGGCTGAGACCACATAGACACAGGCGTGCAGGCAATCACCGCGGTCATGGGGTTTGGGCGTTGGCAGGGTCTTTTTAAGTAGAATTTCAAAGTAATGATGAAAATAGTGTTGGCGGCGGTGGTAGTGCTGAGGTACTCACAGCGCCTACTGGAGATTGATTTCACAACTCCTGAGGTGCCGAGCAGCTGTACAGATGGCCTCCTCGGACTGTCAGGCTGACCTCTACCTGCTCAGCTCTTCCAGAAGTCCAGCGCTGACATTTGTTGGTGGATTGTTGTTTATCTTACGGTGGCTTTGTATGGGCTTCAGGGGGTTAGGCCTCCCTGGCCTCTGCTCATTGGCTGCCCATAGTGAATCCCCAGTTCTGACAACCATGGCATCTACGAACATTGCCAAATGTCCCCCAGGGTCAAAATTATCCATTGAGCGTTTCAGCAAAATCCTCTGTCTCTAACCCACCTTCTGGAGGTGGCCCAGGTGAAGACTCAGTCTCTTCCACAGGGCTTCCCTGCTTATCTTAGAGGCAAGGCTTCAGTCCTCAGAGAGCCCGACTCCCTAGAGTAACTAAACCTCTAGCGGCTTTCTAATGGCTGAAGCCTTTCTGACAGAGCTTCACCAAGGTGCCTTTCTGATTTCCAGGTGGGCTGGCTGCTCCCTCGAGGTCACCCTCCAGCCCTCTCACGTGCATGGCCTGCGGTGGCGGCTCCCAAAGTAGTTTCGCTGGGGCGTGAATAACTGTGAAAGTGAGTGCTTTGTGACTGAGATGCTTCAAAAATGCATAGA
Source organism: Myocastor coypus (assembly GCA_004027025.1). Lineage (NCBI taxonomy): Eukaryota > Metazoa > Chordata > Mammalia > Rodentia > Myocastoridae > Myocastor > Myocastor coypus. The sequence continues at coordinate 3,749 of PVJA010026869.1, read as the reverse complement.
CTGCCTGGAGATAGATGCTGCCTGGCTGCCTGGCCGCAGCAGGAGCAGGAGTTTTCATGTGGGGTTGTGAGCAGAACGCAGCTGGGCAGTATAGTGATTGTGGGTGTTGTGAGTCCATCTGCACTCGTCACAATCCGGCATCTGCTGTTTGTGAGATTGTGAGGGTTGACACTGCTTCAATTTCTCATCCATAAGATGGGGGCAAAAATATGCATCTCTCTCTCTCTCTCTCTCTCTCTATTTGGTAGGGTTAGAAAAAATATTCAAAGCATTTATCATGCTTGACAGAGGTGACTAGGTGTCCAGGAAATTGCTTCTACCCTTCTTCCTTTTCTGTCTTTCCCACTACCTAATATCAGCTGCTTTAGGAACTCCCTTCTTCTTTCCCTTCCATGGGACAGGTAACAATTCCTAAACTGACCAGTCGGGATGCAGGGACTGGTCCATTGGTGAGCACGTAACCAGGGCAAGCCAATAGGCATCCTCTGTGGGTGTTACTAGGAATGCAGGGCTCTCTCCCATCAAGGGAGTGAAGTGGGTGCTGTTGCCCAGCCTTGCTCCCCGTGCCACCTCAGGTGTAGAGGGCAGAAGACTGGAGAGGTGGAGAGAGCCTGGGTACTGTCAGCATTGTCTGGATTCCTGCCTGCAGCTTTGCCTGAAAGCCACACAGTTCCTCTCTTCTCAGTTCGCTGGCCTGTGTTCTTTGACTCCTTTTTAGCCTGGTGCATTTGAGGTTTGTATCACCAGTCACAAAGATCCTCATTAAACATATAAAATCACCCCCTTTCCTTTCTTTTCGCTTCTCTCCTCCTCCACTTCTGTCCTTTACACTTGTCCTACTCCCCCCTCCACCCCATACCAGCTTGGATGCCAGCTCTGTCCTTGCCTTTCTGCCCATTCCCACTTGTAGGGTGCCCTCAGACAATGGGCCCCTGACTCCTGGATACTCACATTCAGTGATGAGCGCTCCTTCAGGAGGCACAGACACACCCCTGTGTTAGTGCGATGGCAGTGACAGTGACATTTCAGACCGGGCTGGGTAGCAAATACCTGCAACCCCAGGCCGATGCCCGACTCCTCTCTCCTGTTCTGCCTCATTCGCTCGTATTTTCAGGCCAACATATGGTCATAGGGAGCCTGCCTGTTTTTACCCTCTGTCCTGGTGGGTTTTGCAGTGCTCTCTGATTCCTGCTGTAGCCAACATGGCAAAGGCTATCGGCCTACCTGGTGGGGTGGCGCCTTCCCTAGCAGGGCCACCTCCAGCAGCGGAGAAAGTGAAGTTGGTCTGCTGGCCTGTGTCAGGGTCCGGCACCCCAGGCATTTGCTGGGCAATCACAAACAAAGGATGTTTCCCCAGGGCCCCAGAGCAGGAGTCAGCCTTCTCTCCCATCAGGGGTTGTGGGGACCCACAGTGCCGAGAGATGCCCCGCCGAGGGCCCTGATGGATTGGCTCACTTGTTTCCCCATGGTCTGACACCCACAGAGCATCTAGGGGAGCCGCAAGGAGCCCTTGCTGGAGCTGGAGGGAAGGCCCACATGGTGGGTTGATGTTGCCCGTCAGCAGGGGTTGTGTGCAGCTGCAGAGTGAGCGAGTGATTAATCACCAGGCCAGCATAATGGAGCCCCGGTGTAATTATCCCCAGGGCCTCTGAGCTGCTCTCTGGTCCACAGGGTGGCTGCTGAGAGTGAGTCTGCAAAGCCGGCTCCCTTGCTCTCACCAGGGCGGCTAACTGGGGCCAATAATAACGATGGCAATGGCTTTGATTTACTGTGCACTTGCGAGTTCCCAGGGCGGCACATACGTTATCTTTTGCCTGCCCTGTGCCCATCCTTCACGTCTGACCTTCAAGATGGTGGCCATGGTTGTATGACGCCAATACTGTGACATGCTTCAGTGTTACCCCTTTAAATCAATTCACTGCTTTTTCCCGAAGGTGAATATGTTTAAAAGCAAACCTTCCAGCTCTTCTGAGTGGGCAGAGACCAGTGACAGTGTGATATACATAACTGAATGTAGCTGAGGTGGTAAGTGGGGACACGGAGCTGGGACCTGCCTGTCCCTTCTCATGAGTGCGGTGGCAGGTGCTGGACAGGCCACCAGAGCTGCAGTGCATCTTGAGTGACCCAGCACTCCAGAGGCGCATGCTCCTCAGATCCAGCCCTCTGGCTGGGCACCACTGTGTCCACCGGCAAGCTGAGGAAATGGAGTGAGGCGTTCCTGGCCAGAGAGGACCTACCTGCAGGAGTGGGACCTGCAGGCCAGCACAGCTGCTGGGTAGAACAGCCCTGTTCGGTGCCAGAGGCCTGGAGCTATGCTCGAGCTCAGCTCCTCGTGTCTCTCACAGTGATGTAGCTACATTACAGCCTCACGCATTTTATGGGAGAACCAGGTCACCCAGCCGCACCTGAGGGAAACAGAATCAGGGCTCAGGCAGGGCCTGGAGTGAGCGTCTGCGCATGCTTCTCACTGTTCTTACCAAATTCCTGCTTCTCTCAACACCCACCTGCAAAGCATCGCCCTGGTGAAAGGCTAGCAGCAGCTGGCATCTGCTCGGTGTCAGCTCCTAGAAAGGCTTGGCACGGCACACTGACTCAGAGCAGCTGCTCGCAAACGGACCGACACAGAACCAGCGCCCAGGAGTGCCTGGTATGTGGGAAGCTTCGGGGCCCCGTGGCTGAAATGAAGGGGCACCAGCCTTCCTGGCTTTCCTGCTATCTTCTGGGGGGGGGCAGACTTTGAGCAAGAGGGTCCCTGATGGGTGTGGCTTAAGTCACAGGCCAGCCCCAGAACAAGGTGAGCTCATGGCTTGGATGGTGGCACTAGGGCTATGCAGAGTGTGTGACTGGTTGTTCCCCCAAAAGAAATCAGGGTGCTAATCATCAATGATAGAAGAACTAGCCCAAGATATATAGGCATCCTACCTGCTGGTCCCCCTCATATGCCAACTCCAGATCATGAGGGTCCTTTGCCACTCCACAGGCCGTGAGAAATCTCAGCTTTAAGAGGGCCTGGAAAGCTATGTCCTCTTCTTTCTACTACAGGCTCCTGCACATATGACCTGGTTTTGGGTGGATGACAGTGCTTCTTGTGGGGAGGGGTCTTAGAGGGCTGGTCCAGCTCCTTAACCACCCTCACCCCGGCCTTTCAACCCCACACTTCCATGACCCCAAGGCCTTCAGCCACCTCCAAACTCAGCCAGCTGACTTATTCTCTTCTCAGGAGACCCTAAAATACCACCTTCCAGAGCTGGGACTCCGTGCCTAAAAATGAACTCTACAACTATAACGATAGTCTCATTGCTTAGGACTTAACTATTTGGTGTATCTTTTCCAATAACAGCTTGTTAGACTAAACGCTGGGCACTAATATCCCCTGGAAATGCTAGGGTGCTCAGACAGGGCAGAACTATGATGGTATTTCCTCGGAAACCAGTGCCATCACTGGCTTTTGAGGAGTAGCTCATAGCAGGAAGGGTCACTTTTGAAGCTTGACTTCCCAGGTTAAGCCCAGATCCTGCCACTTCCGGTTTACAGCCTTGAGCAAGTTGCATCACCCCTTGTTCCTGGGTTTTCCAAGCCAATAACAAAGCAGTTCACCTCCCCAGGGGTTGCTGCGAGGACTCTATCAGCACAGGCAGCACTCAAGGCCAGCAGATATCCTGTCCATGAGGAGTGATACACTCTTGCAGTGGCAATAGAGATGTAGTCTTGCGACTCACAGCACTGTGACATTTGGGATCACAGAATAT
>PVJA010026868.1:0-29205 GCA_004027025.1 Myocastor coypus | reverse complement strand
GAAGGAAGGAAGGAAGGAAGGAAGGAAGGAAGGAAGGAAAACAGACCCAAAGAAGGTGTGAAATCTATGGGTCTCCTGCAGGGGGATCAACAGGAAATCAGGAGTGGGGAAACTACCACAGGAGCAGATGGAAGATGCTGACATGGTAGTCACTAAGGTTTGCTTGCGATGTTCCATGAAAGAGTAGTCAGAGACCCAGAGTGTTGACTTGAATCTAAAGCCTTCCATCAGTGACAGACAAGAGCTGAAATTACACGCTGTGTGGCTAATAAGGGCCACTAGCTATTGTTAGACAGAAATCAGATCAGAGATTTGATGGCAGGGGTGATTGATGGTGAAGCATTTTGTTCATTCAGTTCCTTCATTTATGCATTTATTAACTCACTAAAGGTATTGAATTAAGTGCTTTGCAGATCAAAAGCCAACCGAATCCTATCATCTAAAAGCCTTTTCTAATCACTGACACATACACTAATATCTGTCACACAGGTCAGAAATAGGTAAATTTCCTGATGTAGTCACAGACAAAATCCACGTTGATTCCAGGGAGAAGAGAGGTGGTTTCCATACTGGGGGACTGGAAAAGATTTTGTGCTGGAACTCAGGGTTCCTGAGGCAAAGCTAGCACATGCAAAGGCTGGGGGCAGGTCTTCTCAAGGAGAAACTGAGTATGGTACAGAGGAGGGAAAAATTAAACATACATTTTTAGAAAGCAAATGTTTCTAGTTGTCTGGCCAATGGCATATGGCAAAGAACAGCAAATGTGGTCTGAAAAACACTCTTATCAGGAAATCGAGGGCCGATTTACCAGTTTGAGAAAAATCTGATTTTCAGGTCATGAAGTGACAGGAAGTCATGACAGACTGCTTAGCAGAACAGGGACTCGATATGATGTTTACTCCAGGAAGGTTAATCTGCTTAATGGCTAAGAAAACTTGTTTTACAGGGCCAAGTTTGTAATCAAACTTAAAGTAAATCCAATGAGTGGTAATACTCGGCAGCATGAGCAAGCAAGATCACCCAGTATTTAATCACCAACCTCCTTCTTCCTACTACCTAAAATAATCTCCTGAGCTACCAGTTTTGTTGTGTGCTCAGGGAGTTAAAATTCATGTAAATAACAGCTCATGTCAATTGTAGTTGGAAAGGCCTGCGGGAGACTGGTTGAGGCAGGTGGAATAAAGCCTGTCTCCCTCTTACAACAATGAGCACATCCTCACAGAAGCTTTCCTGGCTACCACTGTCTTTCCTCACCTCACATGGACAGAAGAGCTTTCTTTGGTAACCCACAAACCCAGGCCTATAGTGTTAGCTTACACAAATAGCACACAGTCTTTGATGCCCGGCCTCCCTCCTGAAAATTGGCAAAATTCCTTCTCCTGTATGGGTCATTTTCCTTGTTAATTATGAAAAGATAATAACAATAGCACACAGACATTTGGAACCATCTTTTGCTCTAAATGTATGAACTCTATAGCATACTTTGCACATTTGGGGAATATGAATATGAGAATACTAGTCATTACTTCCTGAAACATCTATGAGTTTTAATGAAACATAATCATTTCCACTTATAGAAAATGTGTCTACGGTTCCTACAGCAATTCAGGAAAATCTACTTTTAATTTCAGATTTCTTTTCAAAATTTAAAACTAAAGAGGATTTGAAAAATATATGTACAATTTTTTTCTCTTTCTAGAAATGTAGAGAATGCATCCTTATTTTTAGTAAAATGTTACTTTAAGAAAATGTATGTGAGCTAAGAAAAATAAATACCTAATTCCATAATTCAAGGATAATATATTTTAATATAGAAATAGCATTTTATTCTGTAACTATACCGTAATTTATTAAACTTATACGTTCTTGAAAATTTAGATTACTTCCAACTTTGAAAACAGAACTCTGATGTTGGTATCTAAATATTTGGCTTAAATTTGTAATTATTTTCTTGGAACAGATTTATAAAAGTCTAATCTCACAGGGAAAGGGCAGGCATATTTTAAAGATTTTGATGAGTGTTGACAAATCTTCCAAAACTGCAAGATCAGTCTAATATTACGTTTTGTTGTTTTATTATTTGCTTGTGAAAGATGTAGTTTATTTTATTCTGCCTTTAGTCACTGATGTTGAATAGTTTATGACACACACTACTCATGTGATTTCTTTCTTTGCAATCATGTCTTTGTGTATGAAAATATAAAAATTGTATATTTATACTTTATCATTCATATACATGCACATATACGTTGCACATATATTCTAATATTTTACCATTTAAAATATGCTTTATATTCTGGTAGTGTTTTTTATTTTTTAAAATTAATTTATTTATTTATTTTGTCTTTTTGAGACAGCGTCTCACTATGCAGTTCAGGCTAGCGTTGAGCTCACTTTTGTAGCCCAGGCTGGTCTTGAACTCGCACTGATCCTCCTGCCTCAGCCTCCTGAGTGCTGGAATTACAGGGGTGCGCCACCACGCCCGGCTGGTACTGTTTTTTCTATAGAGAAGTTAAAACATGCTTTCCATTTAAGATAAAGGAGTGGATATGATTAATGCATGGGATTAACCTACCTAACTTTCTCATTCCTAGATTTGGTGTCATTTTGAAAAATCTAGTGGTATCAAAATTTATAATTTTATTTTTACTTATTTGGCAATTAAATTTCTTTAATTGATTTTGAATGTTTCTGGTATGTGGTAATAAAAAGAGTAGTTTTCTTTTCCCTTTCTTTTGTGCTGACCGATTTCCATTGCCCTAAAAGTATGTTGAAAAAACTGCATCTCTTTCACTATTTCTTCCATTTAGTTGTATATCAAATTTGTCTAAATGAAATGGGTCAGACTACGAGCTCTCCAGTTTTTCTTTGAATCAGAACTTTGTTTCTCATACAGTAGAATTCATTTTGTACAATGAGGTCTACATGATCTGTCTGTCTTTTAAAAAATTTTATTACTTTTAACAAGAAATAACAGTGAGAGAGTTTTAAAACACATGAGTAGGACAGCCACAATAATTAACACAATGCACAGTGTCGTCTTCATAGTAGTTGTTCAGAGTACAACATGCAGACATGATAACTTTTCTAAACACTATTGGTACAAATACTTCTTCTCACTGAGCTAAGAGAAAGTAGCTGTATGCATAGTCCAATATTCCATCGTAGTAGTAGGTTATCTGCAGAACTCGGAAGGTCACAAGCAGTTGATTTGAGCCTTTTGCAGCTCAGCCGATCTGTGTTGTTCAAATGAAAATGTTACTGGTCGAACCCAGTTTTCAGGTATTATGGATTTTTAACTATATTAAAATTATAAAAATATTACACAGAACAATAAAAATAACTCCTCATGCACCAGATTAAGGCTTTTCAGCTTCAGCAACTCCATTTATGCCTATGTACCATACTAGCCCTGGTCACCTCCCAATAAAAATATCTAACCACTCTCCTGATACCATCCTTGCTGTTTGTCATTCTCTAGTTTGTATATACCATGATTACAATTGCAAATATAATTATAATTGCATTATAATTGTATATATAGACAATTGGTTAACTTTTGAAAAAACTATTATAAATATCATAAAGTGATCTTGTTTCAAATTTTTAGCTAATATTTGCGACACTTGTGAAATTATGAATATAGGTACCTCTAGTTCTGACATTTTCATTGCTACATAATATTTCATTGTACAAATAGAATGTGTATCATTTTTGCCTTGCAAATTAGGTGGCTTCCTTTGCTATGAACATACTTGTCCTCTCTCTATAAAGATGTATAGGAGAGCTGGGCATGGTAGCACATGCCTGTAATCCCGGCACTTGGGGAGGCTGAGGCAGGAGGATCGGTGCAAGTTTAAGACCAGCCTGGGCTACAAAAGTGAGTTCAAGGACAGCCTGAGCTGCATAGTGAGACCCTGCCTCAAAAAAGACAAAAGGAGAGAGAGAGAGAGAGAGAGAGAGAGAGAGAGAGAGAGAGAGAGAGAGAGAGAGAGATAGGAGTTTGTTGAGGATATAGCCTGAGTGAAATGTCTGGGTTATAAGACAGATATGTCACCAATTTTGCACTGGTTACTGTCCATGTGCTCTCCAGAGTGGTTAGACATTCAGTTCCTTTCAGTTGCATGACTCTGCAGCCTCCTCAGCTTTTAGTGTGCTCAAGCTTTTCAGCTTTTTCCCATATGATCATTTCACTGTTGCAGGTATACTTTGGAATTCTGTCATTTAAAAATAAAGGTTATTTGATCCAGGGTCTCTCTACGAGGTGCAGACTCATAGTGGTCCTCCTTTCTCATCTGGGATCACAGGCACTTGCCACCACACCTGGTTTCAAGGCCAGCCAGGTGCACTCAGGGTTCTGAGGTCCAGCACAGCACGTGTGGTAATAGGGATCGAATAGGGGACCTTGGGTTTGCCAGGCAGGTGCTTACACCACCGAGCTATCTCCCCAGTCTGTCATTTTTTTTTTAAAGGGTAACCCGTTGTAGTTTTTAGTAAAACTTTTAGCTTTGTATATTAATTTGGAAGAATCAGTATCTCTAGAATATGAACTCCTTTTATTTCCCAACGTGACTTATCTCTTTTCTCACTTCATAAAGTTTTGCATCTTTTCATGTTCTTGAACAATGTTTAAGTTCATTCATAGGCACTGCATATTTTGTCGCTATTGTGAATGAACTCTTTTTTAAAAAGCGTAATTTTAAAGCCAAAAATTTACTTTATTCTTCTATTTACCTTGAATTTAAGTAGATTAGCACCCCCCAAAAGATGGAAAATATGTTAAGAACAAATAGCTGAGCACATCCATAGCATTATCTAAAATGTCAAATGAAAGGTCAGCATTGAAATTAAATTTCAGTACCATTATAAATGCTGCTGGTCCCCTTAATTTGATTTGGCCTCCTCTCCAGAAGTACTAGCTCTTAAAGCCACTTTTCAAAGGCCCCTCCTAGCAGTCTAAGACCATGCGATGATCTGAATCAATTGCTTGGCTAAGAGGCCAGAAAGGGGTGCTAAGACGCACCTCCCCTGAACCCTCTGTACTGCCTTACTTACAAATTTTCCCTAGTGGTGATCAGAGTGTGGCTTCAGCTTCAGTTTTTATCATAAACTCAAAACTGGAGGACATGAGAGAATGGGAGTAAGAATGGGAGTCCCTACCCCAGAACCCTCTGTTTCGTCTGTGCATTCAACCTGTCACCGACACGAATAACTGAGCACCGATAATGGGCAAAGGCATAGAGGTCCATACTGTGCAGTGAGAGTGGGAATATGGAAGGAGCTTGACCTCTTCCTGTCCTCAGGGAGCAGGCAACTGGAAAGAAGATTAACCGCCATGCAGGAAGAGAGTACAAGTGAGTACCTCTAAGGGCAGCTCTCACAGCTTATACTATTCTCAGATCTATCCAACAGGAGATATAGGATAGAAATAGGTAGGCAGGCCCGGCAAGATAGCTCAGCAGCCTAAAGCACCTGCTTAGGCAAGCACAGACAACCACAGGGACCACAGTTTGATCATCGGCACCACATGGCCACACCAGCCCCACCCTCAGGGCCGGCCGAGGTGACCACAAAAAAAAAAAAAAAAAAGTAGGTAGGTAGGTAAATAGATAGATAGACAGACAGATAGAACATATGGGCCATGTTAATTTCTTACTCTGTGTGATTAAGCAATGGAAAATATTCTTTTATTATTATAACTAGATGGAAGTCCTAATATGACATTGTTTCTCTCAGCAGTAACAGCCTGGTTCCAAGGGTACCATGAGTTCCCTGTGGATTCTTTGAGTCATCACTCACTATCCTTCACTTCATCCTCGGTCCCCAGACTCTAGGTTGTTCTGGAAAGTTCTTTCCTCTACAAAAGTGGTAACTTCCCAGCTTTCGTTAAGCAACCTCTGCCATGAACCAGTAAATCACTTCTCTGCCCTTTCAAGGGAATAGGTTAAAAAAAAAAAAAAAAGTCCAGGATCCTGTGTACCTGTGAACTCTGTGTACCTGGGATTAATTTTAGGAAAAAAAGAAAAGAAAAGAAAAGAGAAAGGAAAAGAGAAGAGAAGAGAAGAGAAGAAAAGAAAAGGATTGTAGAAGTTTCTCTGTCCCTCCAGTCCTTGTTTTAGGATGACACTTAGAATAACATCTAGTGAAAGACAGATTAGTCTGTTCATTTGCCTTGCATTGTGATGCACATTATTAAAACTCTGAATATAAAAGATATATACACAGTCTAAAAGAATAAAAGTAAATTGCAAGCTATTCTGATTCTTCAGAGGGAATTAATAGTATCTCATTCTTTAACCTTTTATAGAAGGTTTACAGAATAGTTTCATAAATATGATTTTTTTTAATTCCCACAACAACCCATTCAGTAGGTAATATTATTCCTCTTAAGTTCCATAGAATTTAAGGCTAGAAGGGACTTGAAGATCTACCCTTCAAATGAGAATATAAGTTCAAAGAGGTTAACTGAGGCCACACAGCTGGTGGGATGGAACTGGAAAATGTAATTTTGACTTCCAGCACCATTGCTTTCTACCATACCATAAAGCCTCATCCATCTCAATGGGGCAAACTGCAAGTGGCAATTTAGTTGTAGCCATCCATAGGGAAGGAGAGAAGAACATAAAATGTGTCTGGCTTGTGACCACACCCACCTGAGATTCTCACACTCAAGGTTATGAGGACGTGAGCTAGAGAACCATTTAAACTCCCTGTGATTTGTGTACCAATGTTACAGCTGACAAAAAAGTGACAGCCCTTAGACAGCCTGTCCATTCCCCCTCAAAATCGGGTTCCCAGTCAACGTGTCCCACTCGGTCTTTCTAAGGGTATCCTTGGGTCTATAATTTCAGGATTTTAGAGAAGCGAGGTAGGATGGTTGGGATCTACACTATCCTCCAAAAGCTCTTATGTATAAAAGTTGGTGCCAACCTGTGGTTCAACTGGGAGGTGGTACAAATTTTAGGAGATAGCATAGAGAGTTAGCTCAGTGGCATAAGTGCCTATCTGGCAAATGCAAGGTCCCAAGTTCAATCCCCAGTTGTTTTTTTTTAAAGATAGAGAGACAGACAGACAGATAGATGATAGATAGATAGATAGATAGATAGATAGATAGATAGATAGATAGATGATAGATAGATAGGTAGATAGATAGATAGATAGATAGATATAGAGCCTACTTGTAGGAAGTAGGTCACTAAGGGCATTCCCTAGAAGAGTACACTGGGACTCACCTCTCTCTCTCTCTCTCTCTGTCTGTCTCTGCCTCGTGGATAACAAGATGAAAGTATTTGATGTGTAACATAGCCATGCCATGATGCTCTACCTCACAATAGTCCCAGTGCAGCTCTACCTCACAATAGTCCCAGTGCAGCAGGCCTACATGACTGCAAGCCGAAACATCTGAAACCATCAATCAGAATAAAGCTTTTTTTCTCCCAGGTATTTTGTCACAGCAACACAAAGTTGAATTACATAGAAAGTCACTTCTTAGAATGACTGTGATGCTAGGGCTTAATGTAAATAGAAAATCTGAGGGCCGGCATGATAGCTCAGGGGTCCAGCCTGATAGTTCAGTGGACTAAAGTGCCTGCTTAGGCAGAACACAGCCGCCAGGTCCTATCCCTGTTGTGCTGAGCTGAGATGGCAATTGAAACTGGCCTTGGTGATGTGCACCTGTAATATCAGTACTTGGGATGTTGAAAACAGGAGAATCACTATGAGTCTGTTGTGTGTAGTGAGACCCTGTAGACCCTAGAGACCCTGGAGACCCTTTCCTAAATACAGAAAAAAAAAGAAAGAAAGAAAAAGAAGAAAATCTAAAAATCTCTTCAGAACAAATCCTACTTAGAAAAAAAAATTAGTAACTGGACCATGAAATACTATCATAGAAAGGACAACTCTCCTACCTCAACCTCCAAGAACCAACCTGTGAGTGAGTCCATAAGACCTCCTGACAAGACTCCCCACCCTTGATAGGTGAAAGGGAGTCAGCAACCATTTAGCAGAAGACTTCTGTGTCTACTTTCTTATTAAGCAACTGACATGGGAAATGCAAAGGTGAGGCAGCTTGCCTAGGGATTCTACCCCCACCTGCTTCCCCTGGCAAGGTGGGGTGGGTTGTGACGGCCTGGTTAAGCTCTTTATTTGGCAAGCCTTCAGCGATTTGGGACGGACACTGGGTCACCATGTCCCTGGGACATCAAGACTGTTCAGACACCAGAGCAAGTAAGACAGGAATTTGATCCAAAGATTGGTTTTGGAGAGCTGCACTCAGACTGGAAGGCTGAGCCCCTGAAAAAGATCTGTCTCGCCAGCTGGCCAAAATAAATACGTGCAAAAATAAAAAGAAAGGGGAGAAAAGCAGATTATGAATAGTTTTTCCAGACATGCAATTCTAAACCCATATCCAGATATGCACTGTAGAAAAAGTTCCCTAGTCATTTGAACTATTTCATTTCTAAAAACAACTTTATTTTAGATTTACTGATTTGAGGCAACTGACATAAAAAATGAGATAGAAGTCTATTACTTTGAACATTAAAGTCTGTTAACATGAGAATGAAATGCAAGTGCATTTTGTTGATTATTACTGATTTAATACATACTTACATGTTTAACTTCCCTATCCTGCCATTGGCATTGACTCCATTGTGAATTACTGAAGTCTATGTGTATCATTCAATATTTATTTCTTCCATAACATTTAATTTATGTTTCAAGTACTAATTTCAACAAATACATCACATAATTATTAAGGGTTGTGCACTTATTACTGATTCAAGAATTCTTGATTTTTATGTTTAGGAAAGGAAAAAAATAGTGGAATTCCTCAAGGATAAATAAAGCTTATATGAGATATGACTGTTTACAGTGCTGGTTCTCACGTGCATCTTAGAGATAAAGAAACCTGGATACTGCTAAGAAAAGATAGGTAGGGCCTTACTTCTCTTTCTAATAAACACAGTCATTTTGTTGTATTGTCAAATGGTGGCATGCATTAGTTGTTTCAATTGCACAATCTCAAAGGCATCAGGGAAACAGATTTTATGAATAATATATTAATTATTATGCTCTAAAAGTTTAACACAAATGGTGTATCAAGTAAGCAGAACACTTAAAAATAAAGTCTTTCACAGTAAAGAAATAAATCTTCCAAGTCCCCTAATATCATGTAAAGTGGAAAGAAGACATTCTGATAATTAACTACTATGTTCACTTCTTCTCAGTAGCTTGGGCCCTGGAGAGCCGTGTGTTTACAGCCAGTAATGCCATCCATATCCTAAATAGCTTTTTAATGATACTGTTCTTCTTTGGTTAAATTATGTCACATAAAACCTCCCAGAGAAATGAAAAAGAACACAGTAATGAAGAAGACATATTTCCAAACTCCTTCTACAACCTTACTAATATGTTCTCTCTCCTAAGAACACACTTTCAAAGCAGCCACTCTGACCTTTCTAATGAGCATTTTATGAGAATCCCAACTGTCAAAAGAGGAAAAAGACCTTACTAGTAAGAAAGTTCATATCCCATGTAAGCCTCCAACATTAAATATTGCATAATCTATTCACAAGAGAGCAGAAAGGATCAATACTCTAAGTATGATAATCTCAAATAAACTTAATGAATATTTTTATATTTGTACAGTAATGACATACTCTAAGCCCTAAATTATGGCTAAATATTTTAATACAAAGAATATAAACACTTTCTCTTATTTTTGACAATTTAAACTGTAAATCATGCCTTTTGATACCTACTCCATTTCCTGAGGAGGTATACTACAAGTGAAAGTTGCAGAGATTCCAGTATTTAAGTACTACACAGCAGAACTACTTTTGCACATTAAAGGATATTTTCTCCTTTTTATTACAAATTGAGACAAACTGGAAAGATGGTGATATCAACCTTTACATAAGCGGTCCAGATTACTATTTGATATCAAATTTCAATAGTTAAACAGCTACAGTTAAGATGATTTGAAAGCTCTGAAATCAAAAGTTATAGGGGATGAATGAAACTTTTTAAAACTTCACTTATTGTATTGATGTTACATCTATGTTTCATATGTTTAATCACGTCTTCATATGTACTTACTTGCATCAATAGTATCTGGCTTTAGGGGAAAGCTCAGATTAGCAGCATTTCTCTCCTCGTGTCTGGCACATATGACACCATATACAAGGAACTTTTGATGATGCTAACAGTCCTTTAATAGAACTCCCAATTATAAGTTTATTGTTCACAGAAACTTTAAGAAATTTATAAGCACCCCCAAAATTCTAGTACTGGTGCAAATTAGTTTAAGGTCTTTGTTCATCAAAAGGCAACTCCTCTGAGTAGCTCAGTGCTTCTCAAACTTGCAAAAGCACCCAGAGATGCTCTGTGAAGAGGCTGGGATGCAGCTAAGGATCTTGCGTTATCATCATGAGCTCAGGTGAGGCAAGAGCACAGAATCTCAGAAATACATACCTTAATATAGGCAAGAGAGGAGAAAACTATTCCTGAAAAATCAGCAAAGTCATCTTATTGGAGTGGCTTGTTTTGGTTTGGTTTGGTTTTTAATAAATTATTCTACAAAGATGCTCATCCCAAGCCTGATTTACTTTCTCAGTAAAATGAATCACCATTATTGTGAAAACAGATCCGTAAGGAAATTTTCAGAGCCTAGATCTAATTTTAAGAAAACAGAGGCGTTCTTCACCCACCCATGTATTCCTTCAAAAGTTAGGCATCTGCTGAAGGAATACACCTCCTTCCAGTGGTTCTTCACCTTTCTAATGCTGTGATCCTGCAATACAGCTCCTCATGTTGCAGTGACCCCAAACCAAAAAATAATTTTGGTGGCTACTTCAAAACTGTAATTTTGCTACAGTTATGATTCAGAATAGCTTTAGGCAACCCCTGTGCTTTGGTCGTTTGACACCCGCCGGGGTCGCGACCCACAGGTTGAGAACTGCTGATTCTAGGCTGAAAATGCAAAAATGAAGAGGGTGGAATGACACACAAAGAGGTCCAGGAATTTGGGTATTTTGTTATGCTTTTGTTTCTCAAAATAAAACAATTAACATTCTATTTTTTTGTGACATTTTGTTGAAAAGTTTTTCAGAATTTCGAAGATAGTCTAGAGCATGTCAAAGCACTAGCATTCTCTGAGAGAGAATTCTGAAGCAACAGAGGTGCTAACATCCCGCAGCCACTCAATAGAACGGCAAGTGCTCAGGACTCACTGAGCCAGAAACTGCACAGGGTTGCAAAGTCTGTGTAGTAACAAAGCCTCGGGAGCCAATATGACATCCACAGGCACAGATGATGCCATTGTACTTTGGATAGGAATCTCTCTGGGGGATCACCGAAATATAGGTTCTTGAGCTCTCTCTAGAGAATATGATTTAGAGCCATGAGCATGAGGCTTAAAATATGCATTTTTAAAAAGAATCCTCACCTACTCTGACAAGGGAAGGCCACAGACTCTATTTAGAGAAATACTGAGTTAGTCTCAAGAGTAATAAGTGAAAGGGGTTTAAAGATGGAAAAATAAGCCGGGCGTGGTGGCTCACGCCTGTAATCCCAGCACTTGGGAGGCTGAGGCAGGAGGATTGGTGTGAGTTTGAGACCAGCCTGGGCTACAAAAGTGAGTGCAGGACCAGCCTCAACTGCATAGCGAGACCCTGTCTCAAAAAGACAAAAAAAAAAAAAAAAAAGATGGAAAAATAGAGAATAAAAAATCAGAAGAGGGGAAAAAAGTAAAATAGCTCCATGTTCATCAATATAGATCTATCCAGTGAGGAAAGGGTTTCATTCTCAATGCTCTGGATAGATAATTAGATCCAGAAAGCTGATACCTTAGTAACTCACACATTTCATAAAGTTTGATGGACAGATCCACAAGGATTCTTCAATAGCCATAAACAATTCCTCTTTCATAACAGAGGCCTCCAAGTATGACTTCTCTTGACATTACAAGTGTACAGAAATTGCTTGAGTTCTTCCCTGCTTGATGCGCAAGAATTCGATAAGCCATTGCTGTTTCTAAAAGATTGTCATTTATTGTTGGTGGGTCACAGGAGAGCTTAATGGCAGAAATTACTCTTAAAGCCTTGTTCTGTTTAGAGTGCCAGGGCAGCATTAGGCATTTCCTCTCAGAAAATCTCTTTTTCCTAGGAACTTTCAGGGATAAATCTGAGAGCGACTTAGCACCTAGAAATCAAAGTTGAGAGCTATAACCCTATCACATCATGAGGTTAATTGTTAGGTGTTAAGGTTGAGATCTGTCGTCTAATCTTATTTTACAAGACTGAATCATCTACTTGGTCTTGGCTATTCCAACAGGAAAAAACTCAAAGCTCTCCTGATAGCTATCTCTTTGGTTCAGGACAAAAGCTGGTGACTTTCGTCCCTATACAATTAAGGATTCTGGCAACAAGCAGAGCCTTTCAGGTCAAACAGCTCTGCCCCTCACTATATCTATGACATTAGAAAATACCTAGACTCTTCCCAATTCAGTTTTCTCACCTACAAAATGAGTATACTATTTATGATAACTTTGGAGGATGTTTGCTGTAATTAAAGAGATTATATATATTATACATGATATATAATATATATCATGTATAATATACATGTATTTATATGTCATATATACATATATATGTATATATAATTTAGAAGAGGTCTTCACAGTTGTTAAGTATTTTAGTTATTAATCATATTGTATATTACATTGTACCAGTCACTTTCCCTTGCTGGGACAAAATACCCAATACCAGCAACTTAGAAGAGAGGTTTATTGGGATTCTATCCATGGTTGGTGAGCTCCAAGGCCAAAACAGCAGGGTGAAAAAGCATGGTGGGAGCACATTTGCTCACTCTGTGGAAGCCATAAAGCAAAGAGGGAAAGGTCACACTCCCAAAGACCTGCCACTTCTGAGCAAGACTCACCTCCAAACCCGAGATGTAGGCAGACAGATAAGAGGTAAACTCAAACAAGTCTAGAATGAGTCCAAGTAAATGATACTTAGAAGATGATGCTTTAAACATTAATGAAAAACACATGCATCATTGAACATACTTGGAGAGATGAATTACCCTGCTTCTACAGGTGGTCCCCAGTTCATGATGGTATGATCCAATGTTTTTTACCCTCAACATGGTATGAAAGTCATATTCATGCAGTAGAAATGACACTTCCAATTTTGAATCTTGATCTTTTGACAGATGGGCAGCATGCAGGTAGTTCCTCTGTCACAGTCAGTCCAAGGATTGTGAGGATGATTATTCTGTATCACTACTAGGTTCAGGGCCTTAGGTGTATTTTCAACTTACAATATTTTCAATTTTGACGGATTTAATGGGACATAGCTCCATTGTAAGCCTGGGAATATAGGCTCAAGAATGTACGACATTAGAATCCTAAGAACACCTAAGAGAAAGGGGTCACTAAATAGGCAGTTCGCTCCCAAAAGATTTCTGAAATGATATCTCTCGAATTTCTTAGGCTGCTAAGGGTTTTATCCTAGCTTCACCCTACATGTGACAACCACCTGATCACTCTGGAGTCAAAATTCTTTCTCTGAGAAATCAGCTAACAACTTGAAGGAACCTCAGAGAGCAGCTGTGGTTCCAGAGTGATGGAGGCAGCCCTTGCCTCGCAGTCGTGAGCAGTGGACCGTGAACACCGGCCACAGGCCCATGGCATGTTCTGATGCTGCCACTACAACGGAGAAATGTGTGCAGAATCTTGTGGTTTACAGCTAAGATTTATGTGCATTTTTAAAATTTTTGTTATACATAGCTATACGTAAGAAGTGCTTTAAATTACCTTCCAGTTAAATTGATTTTCACTTTGCTCTTTCCTCTCCCCATTCCCTTACACCAATTTTTTTTTCCCCTCTAATGCTCAAGTAAAACTGACACTCGTTAGGCATACACTTATTCCCCTGCGGTAAAGCTGTTTCAGAAAATGTGAAGTTTAAGGTTTGTGCAAAAATGGCCTAACCCCAACTGCACTACAAGGACAGTTCTGGTATATTAATCTATTTCCTAGGCCGTCAAGGATTATCAGTTCTCATTCTCCTCCCACCTTGTCTACTCCTCATCAGAGATCCAATAAGGTAAGCACAGAGCTTAAGAATTGAAAGTGGATTTTGCAATACTAGAGAGCTGGTATTCTATGGAGATTAGAATTCCCTGCAGAGCTATTAGACAGCTCATACATTATTCAGCATAAATGACACCCAGAAAAGTGGTGTTGAGATGTCTCCCACATTTCACAGGCATAGCTCTACTCCAGAAACTTTAAATTTTCTAAATAGGTCTCCAAGACTTTAATAAAAACCATTCTCTGTCATTTTCAAGAAAGAAGACCTCATCTTTAATTTCTGTGTGATAAAATGACTTAATTTAGACAATGAAATTATTTTCTTGGCCTTCAAATTGAAAAGAGAAATTTCCTCCTGGCTTATAAAGCAAAAGTACTTGAATGATGGTTTCTAGGTCTAATAAATTCTCAATATTTTGATTTATGATATCTTTTAAAAACATTACCCTATAGTAGTTGAAATGTCATATAATGTTATATAGCCAATTCTTTTTCTTTCTTTAAATATAACTCAAAATAAGTTTATAGACCCCATAAAAGAAAGTCATATAAGAAACACTGCTTCATGTAAAAATAATTAGGAACCTTTTCCTTAATCCTTAGAACCACGTAATTAACAACTGGACTTCAAGGCATCATGCGAACATACAACTCTATGGTACTGTCTTGTTTCATAGGCATTTCTACTCCTAAGTATCCCTCAAATTATGTTTCTCAAATTTCTAAGGTTGCTAGGTGTATTGGTCAGGGTTTTAGTTGGAGGAACAGAACAGAACATTATATACGGAATGGATATTAACATAAAATGTACAATCATCTATAAGGAACTATAAAATTGGCTTACAATAGTCAGCCACAGAGTCAGATGAGGAGGTGTACAGAGGGCATCTGCATGCTCTAGACTGAAGAATTCAGTCCCAAGGTCTGAAACTTACTGTAGTGCTCCTGATGGGTCTGTGATGGAAGACTGAAGTGTCCGTGATGGACGCTGAAGAGTCTACAATGGAAGGTGAAAGTTCCAAGCTGGAGGCCGAAGAGTCTGTGCTGCAAGCCAGATGATGAAGTCCATGTTGAATGCAAAGACTGAAGCTCCTCCTACAAAGCAAAGTCTTGACACCTTCCTCAGCCCCTTTATAAAGTCTCTTTGTGCTGAGTCACTGTGAGGTGGGCCCATTGTGCCCTGAGGTGGAACCAATCATACCCCAGGACGAGCCCTTGATCCTGCTCTAGGGAAGAGCCAATCATATCCTAGGCAGGCCCTGGTCACACTCTAGGGAGGAACAAACTGTATCCTAGGGCCAGACCCACACCAACAGGGAACTGGGCCGCTGAGTCATCCAGCCAAGTTAACACAATGTATCAACCACCACACTTAGATTTTTAATTGTGCCTGCACCCTAAATATGACAAGCCACCTGCTCTCTCTAGAGTAAAAAATTTTCATCTGACAAATCAGCTAACAACGCTGAACGAGTCTCAGAGAGCAGCCACAGAGCCTAGCAATGGAGGTCGCCATTAACCTCAGTCCTCAGCAGTGGAAAATCACCCCTGACCAAGGGTAGCAATGTATAAAATTGAAGTAAGATTGAGGAATATATTTATATTTGGAATGTAAATGATGCTTTTCCATTTACTTCCATTAGTTTTAGGTAATGGTTATAAAATTCTGCATAGAATCAACATAAGTCTCTGGTGGACCAAGATTCCTCTCTCTATTAAAATTGGTGCCATAAAGCTAATACATGTATTGGAAGAAAGTTTTCAATGATTCATTTTTTTCTCTTTGTCACAGGATTTGGAAGGCTTGATACCATAAGAAAAGCAAATGCTCTGAAGTAAAGAAATCATTATCTGAGCACTTGCAAACTAATATCTCCATTCACAAGCAAATTAAATTTATAGCTCTTAAAAGATGAAAAACCAATTGACTCACAGGTATCGAATAAAAATATATTTTTCTTAGAAAAGTAAGTAACTATGATCACCTTAGATATATTTTAGAAAAAGAATTCATCTACCTATGTCTTAATTACTCTTCTCTTGTTGCTGGGACAAATACCCAACACCCAAAATGAAGGAAGGAAAGGTTTATTTAGCTCACAGTTACTGGAGGTTTCAGTCCATATTCAGCCAGCTCTGAGGCAGACTGGTGCAGGGCACAGAGCAGTAGCTCATGGCAGCGGGACAGCAACTAAATGGTGACAGAGGCAACTGAACACCAGGGCAGCAGAGAGCAAAAGAATTTGTCTTTCTGTCTCTATGTTACATTCCAATTACAGCTCTCTGCCTCATCCTATCTGCCTCAGGCCACACCCATAATCCCATCAGTACTAAAACACATAATCTAGTGGATCATGAGTCAAGTCTCAAACTCTAGATGTCCCAGCCTCATGACTGCATGAAGTTTTGGGGGGACAACTAGACATAAACCATAGCAACCTACATACTAAGGCTAAATTCTCCCTAGGAGATGGTCACGCTGTGCATATGAACTGTGTGTGTGAGCAGGGCCTGTCTAAGCAAGTGAGACTGTTAAGGATACAGCATGCCCAGCTCTCGCTCAGAATTCACTGTGGCAGAAAAGTAATATGAGGCTATTGTGCCCTCCACTAAGCTCTGTAACTTGGGGATGGGAAAGAATATGATCATTTTCTTATAAAGCAAAGATGTGTGCAATGTTTGAAAAATAACCCAGAGAACATAATGGTGCAAACAGAACAGAAGAAAAAAGAAGATCCCATTCTTTATGAGTGCTCACTGTGGAAGGCTAGTATTTGAAAAGTATTTAAAACTTTCTATAAAAATGTAGTGGATAATACTCCATATATGTATAATTTATCCCCAAGGTAAAGGAATCCCACTGTGTATTTTGTTTGATATGTCCAAAGGGAAAACTTAATTATCACTCAAAGTTTCCTTGGAAAAGAGAATCAGGAAAAGTAGTTGAATTGCCTTGTGGATTAAAAGCCATGACAACAGGATGCTCCATTTACTTTACTGGAATTTACCAACTAGTAAAAGGTCAAAGTATCTGGGTGCTGCTACCCACTCTTTAGAACACCTGTTCAGCACAGAGCCAGGGCATGCATGTGGAGGTTTGCACTCAAACTGTGTCTTCTCCCTATTCCGGGTTCAATGCACACCATGTAATCTTTCTTGAAAGGTACTAATTAAAACTTTGTTATGGCCTATTATGTACAATACCTGACTGGGTTACAATTTGATTATGTCATCACTCATTTATAAAGATCATAATGATTAGTTATGATGTCAATATAGCACTATTTCAGACATTGTACTCCCATCACCTAGGCAGCTCTGCTTCCAGTACCTACTTGTTGACTATTTCTTAGGGTATGTAATTTTTTAAAAAGTATCATCCATCATTTCTTCACTTTTGTTAACTTCATTTCTTAGTATTTCTTATTTGTAATCTCAAGGATATTGGTGTGCGTGTGTGTATGTGTGTGTGTGTTTGCTTGTGGG
The DNA here is from genome assembly GCA_004027025.1 of Myocastor coypus. Lineage (NCBI taxonomy): Eukaryota > Metazoa > Chordata > Mammalia > Rodentia > Myocastoridae > Myocastor > Myocastor coypus. The sequence goes on along the minus strand of PVJA010026868.1, from coordinate 11,618 downwards.
TGCTTTCCACACCATGAGAACTGTGTAGCTATCAAGGACATATCCACTCAGAGGAAATATTATATTTTTAGAAAGTATCAAAGAAGCATACTGTCCCTGCTTCACCATTTAACGGTCTGATCTTGCCTGGAATCTCACAGTCTCCCCTTATGAGGGTGGACAGGTAGTAAAACACATATTTTTAGTGTGTTTAATAATATTGTCCAATGTTAGTGTTCAGGCCTGATTTTTATTGAAGTACATTAAAAATTTATGAAGCACCTGCTATGTGCCAGAAACTGTGATAAGCACTGGTGATACACTGGTGAACAGGTTGGCCTAATCCTTGCCCTTGTGGCATTTCCAGTCTGAGGAGGGTGGCCTTCACACAAGGCTACACAGGCCTGAGCACATGCCAAACGCTTAGGTAGTCATGCCAGCAAAGTGCTATGAGAGAAAGATCTGAACCCGCTCAGAAGTTGGGAAGAAATCCTTTCTGAGTATCAATCAGCCAGGCAAGGATGAGGCAGGAGAGAGATGCTGCACTCTGTCAGAGATGTCGAAGTGGATCGCCACTGATGTACCCATTATTTTTGGAAATACACAATTGGAAGAACTGACTGAGATGACATTTTTAGGACATTGGAAAAATCTCTGGGAGTAAGACCCTGTATGGTTTGTCTAGTTGTCCCACCAAAGCCTCATGGAGTCATGGGCGGGGACTTCTAGAGTTTGAGACTGAAATGATGATCCACTGGGATTACGTGTTTTAATACTTATGGGATTATCGGTCTGAGTACAGCTGGGACTATGCGTGTGGTCTAGGGTGGATATCCTAAGGCAGAAAGCCTGATTGGAATACAAAGAGTGACAGAGAGACAGACTCAAGCTGTAGTTGTTGCTCTCTGCTGCCCTGATTGCTTGGTTGCCTCTGCCACCATTTTGTTGCTGTTCCGCTGCCATGAACTGGATTCTTTCTGCTCTGTTCCACTCAGCCTTGGGCCAGCCAAATATGGACTGAAATGTCCAGTAACTGTGGGCTAAATAAATCTTTCCTTCCTTCATTTTGGCTGTCAGGTATTTGTCCCAGCAACAAGTAAAATGTAACTAAGACAGACCCTATTATGACAACACTGTAAGAACCCTCAAGATGAAAGCATGTGGTGCTGGCCTGACTGTCCAGACAACCACTGAACTTCTATGTCTTGTTCTCTCTCTCTCAACCAGCTCATCAGGCATTAAGCGATTTTCCCTCCCTTACTAGACATGTTTAGTTTCTGGCTGTGCTCTTGAGGCAATAATGCTGTGAAGTACTATGCTTTCCCACAATGTATGATCAATAAATCTGGTTTAAAAGAGATGATCTGGGGATATGACAAGGAGGCACTTTTAATAGCTATGTGATTATGTTCTTAAATTCTTTTCTTCTAAAATCAATCAATTTAATACTAGCATGTCAGTTCAAGAAAAATCTAAGAAATAAAAGTGGAATGAAGAACCGAGCATGGTGGCACACACCTATCATCTCAGCACTCTAGGAGGCTGAGACAGGAGGATTACAAATTCACAACCAGTCTGGATATCTGAACAATTTAGCAAGACCCTGGCCAAAAAGAAAAAGCCTGTAGATGTAGCCTAGCGTATCGACCTTGGGCCAATAATCACCCCAGAAATAAAATGAAACAGAGTTTGAGTAACATCATTATGCTATCACATGAGCTCTATTATTAAACCTTCCATGCCTGATATATGTTATTTAATATTTTTTGGGTAAACTGGAAGTAATAATGCCTGTCTTTTTGGCCAGAATGAAAGAAAAATGTCCTTGAGCCATATGAGTGTCTATTACATTCATTTTTAATAAATTATGCTTTTATTTTCCTTCCCTTTCATACTCTGCATTATGCTGATCTTTCTATAATCAATTTCAATCTTCCTTTTTCTATTAAAACTAAGATATGTTGTTATATATTAACCGTATTTTAAATTAAAAACTAAATATAATATAATTAGGCATTTTTCTACAGTTAGAATGGACAGATAGGTAAACAAAGGCAAAAATATAAAAACAAGTGTTAAAGGTCCAGAATACTTTTTCTACACTAAACCTCACTAGGTAGGCAGCTGAAGACTCTACTCCTTGTGGCAATGATTGTTCAGTGGCCTATGTGCTTATCTTCTCTTTAAGTAACTGGTGCCAGGAAGTGTAGAATGTGCTTCGAGGATACCACGGCTGCTACTCAGCTCCACCATCCACTAACCGCAGGGGCTGACCTCTTGATGCTCAGTCTCCTTGTCCCGCAATGCTTAACACCTTACAGGATGACTGAGAGGGTAGGGCCAACGTGGGAAGCTCGGAGCAAAGGGTTAAGAACTCATGGTTATTATCATGATTAGTTCTAATTTCCATGTACCCCCTGTCCATGGCCTAAGTACAAAATATCTTATTAGAGAAAAGATACTCCATCCATCAGAACAGAAAGATAAAGCTCTCTTTTATTTTTTTTTATTGAGGCATTTTATTTATTTATTTATTTTAATTCTTAGAGACAAGGTCCCACTAGGCAGTTGGGATGGCCTTTGTACTCACTTTTGTGGCCCCGAGGCTGGTCTTGAACTTGCAGCAATCCTCCTGTCTCCATCTCTGGAGTGCTGGGATTATAGGTGTATACCATGATGCTCAGTTTCTAATTTTTTTTTTTTTTTTTTTAGAAAAGGGTTTAGATGATCCCTGTCTACTGCCTCCAAGAGTGCACCACCATGCCCAATGTCAACTGCCATCTCAGCATGCCCCAGGGCCAGCACAGCAGGCTTGGGGATTGAATCCCCAGCCCCTCTACCTACTTGCAGGCACTTTAATCCACTGAGCTGTTTGGTCAGCTCTCTAAACTATTTTTAAAAGCCTAAAATCTTGAGAACATAAATTAGTTGCAGATAACAGAAGCTTCCAGTTACTTATAGAAGAGATTTGTTTGTTTGTTTGTTTATTCGTTTGTTTGTTTAAATAAGGAAATTGGTGCTCCTATTATTGGGGGTAAGGAGAAGCAGCTTGTGGGCTAAGCCATGGGGATAATGACACTGGCAGCACTGGAGGAGACACTGCTGTCCCATGAAGAGGACGCTGAGAAGAAATGGTCTGGGTACTTGCTGGCTGCAGGAAAATGTGTGGCGATGACTGGAAGGGATGCTCATGACGCTGGCTTCAAAGCAGGGCCACCCAGTAAAAACACAAGATAGTTATCCATATTTGAATTTCAGATCAGCACCATTTCACTTCAGAACTTTTTTCTGAAATTATTCAGCTCAAAATGATTTTCGATGTAAATATATCCATATAATAAGTGGACTCTACTCATATCAAAAAAAGAAAAAAATATGAACTGAAGGGGGTGGCCTGTGCTCCACTCAAGTTTTAAATTTTTCATTGTTCATCTGGGATTTAGACTTGATGACTATTCTGGCATTTCTATTTGCTGAATCTGAAAACATCCATGCCACCCAGAAAGTACTATTCTAGCCCCAGCAGAAAAGTGACTCCTGTGATAATGCTTCAATTCAGCCTCATGAGTTTGCAGCAAGCTGGAAATCACCCCAGCTACTCTGACTGCTGGCTGCCAAGACATCAGACAAAGGAAATTTTCCCCTTTTCATTTCATGGAAGACATGCAGGACATCTAAAGGACATGTGACAAACAAACAGTAACTGGACCACAGTGTGGACTCATGGTGCTTATCATTTGCTTGTATTTACCAGACATTCTATGAACACCTAGCAATTGTTAGGCCCTGCAGTCTTAGAGATCCAACATGAGACCAAAAAGCAATCAAAGACTACTTTCATAGAACTTGTGTTGCAGTGGGGAAAAAAAAAAGCATGGTTAACAGAAACCTTATAAATGACAGAAGCACATAAAATTGAATGTGAAAGTCATCTATCCTTCTAAACTTTTTCAAGTACAAAAGCTAAAGCAAGCCAAAACATCACCCATTTCCTTTACCTCTTTAATTTTTACTTTCAGGAAACAATGAAAGTTTATGCATATATCATACACACAGAAAAATAAAACCAGATCCATAAATCTCAGCAATTGTGACAAGTACGCAGGCCTAGCCCAGTGGCTGAAGAGATCAATACTGTAAAAAGTAGAAAGCAAAGAGGACATCTAGACATTTCTTTCCCCTCCTCTCATGGTATCTGTGCCAAGCTTTACTCAACAAAGTCACCATCTCTCCTGTTGCCTTCACCCTGCTGTCTTTCCTCTTATATGTCTGGGACAACCATCTGAGGAGAACTCGTACAAAACAGAGAAAAGCTGATCAATTTTCCAAGGTCCAATTTTTATTGCTGATGCTATAAAACCCCCAAGTCTCTGATATGAGAATGGAGGAAATGAAGAGAATAAGTGGAGCCTCCTCTTTCTGTCCATCTGCCATGCTCTCTCCCACACATCCAGTCAAGCTTTCACTCCTTGCTCAGAATTCTAATTCCTTTACCTAGTGGAGAGGATCTTCCACATGTGATTTGGACAGCCCACCTCTGTTTTCCTCTCACTAGTTTCTCACAGAAATTCTTTGCTCCAGCTACTTCTCTAATGTTGCTTTTCCATTTTCCTGCTTGGGTATCTGTCTGTGCAGATGTTGGGTCTCTGTGGATGGTCTTACCATTCAGCATCTCTGCCCACAGATGTTACTCTGCTCAGAATCCAGCTCCTGCAGCTATTCTTTGGTGAGGCTTTTTTACCTTCAGGTCCTTCACAAGCTCATCCTGAGGTAAAGATTTGAGTACAAGTGGTTCACTTCAATGGAAAGCTTTGCCAACAGACAAGGAGGCAGCTAAGGAGGGGCACAAAATGGAAGGAACCAACAAAACATGTGTTTGGAGGAATGCACACACTGGGCATCTGTAAGGCTACTCGGGGAACCAGGGAAATTACCACCCACAGGCAAAGCAGCTGAACAGTTTCTCCTCACATCCCCTCTGCCATTGACTGGAAGTTCTCATCATTAAGCCCTCTGACCAGGCCTGTGCGTGGAGTGAGGTCAGATAGGGGTCTTCAGTACGGTGCCATCAGTACACACAGACACTTGGGATGGGAAGAAATTTTGGCCAGGAGACCTGCAGGCTTTTAACAAGCTACACATGCATGGCTTCATTACGTGGCTGTGATCCTTAGTTTGTGTCATTCCCCAGAAGTTACCACCTCCGGCCTCACATACTCCTGTGCAGTTAGGGAAAAAATATTAAAGTGCCAGTTGGCTTAGTCTGGGATCCCCCAGAAGGAGACTGTGAGACAAACAGTAAGGGCATACAGCTTCTCACTCTTCTAGCACTGTGCTTTGGGAATCTAGGAAAATAGAGTGTCTCTGGATACCACCAAGATAGGCATGGGAGACAATTTAATCTCCCTGACCCTTTTCTTCCTCCTGAACAACTGTAGTACACAGGGATAGGCGCCAAGGGAAGCCCACACATCCAAGCCCTGAGCACTGACAGAGGAGTTTGGGGCCACCAGAGAGAGATGTGCAATGTGTATGGCAGCAAGAGAAGAGGGAGGAAAAAAATAATAAATAAATAAATAAATAAATAAACAAATAAATAAATAAATAAGGGAGAGGTGCTGTCTATTGGTGTATAAGTCAGTCTGAATCCCATGTGTGACTATGACGGGGACAACAGGGCCTGAGATTAGGGAGAGAAAGAGGATCTGAATCAACTGATCAAGTGGGTTGGGTGCACCGGATGACAGGAATCACTAGGGATGATCTGTTCCTCAGACACTTCTGGATGCACAAGCGTCACCAGGACAATTATCCCCAAATACTGTGAACATCTGCACAATCACTTATGAACTACAATCAGCTTTCTATTGTGAAGACCTGCAGCTAACCCCAAAACAAAAGAGGCTGAGTGGACAAACATGTTCTTTCCAAATGCTGATTTCAGTGGAAACAGACCTCTGAGAAGTTGGATGAGTATCAGGGAAAAATATATCAGAAAGGTACACGAGCCAGGTAAAGAGAGTCTGAATGAAATATAAGTCCCGACATCTTGTTATCATCGGTGAGACAAAATAAAGCATTTCTCTGGTTGATTCAAAGACCTCTTAGAGACATTGTATAAAGAATGTCTAGCTGTTTAAATTTTTTAACTCATCTACTACTATGAAGCACACATCACAATTTGTGGAGAGATTTCCATGTATACTTATGCAGTCTGCATTTACTTATGTGTCTTTGGGATCATAACTAAAAGTGTAGAAAAGATTGTCTCAGAAAGCTGCATGCCTGAAGTCTTCATAGATACTATCCTAGAAGGAAAAAAAACATGAAACAGAGTTATGCTTCTCTTCTGGAAAAATGTATCAGAAAGAAAACAGGTCAGTATATACATTATTTAAAGAAGAGAGGAAATATGCATAATTTTAATATTTTTATAGTTATGTTTTTATATTTATCCTTTATCTGTATAGTGTTGGACACATTCTAGGTAGGGATGCATGAAAAGGTTGATAACATTTTTCTATAATCATTTTACTTCAAAGAAAATTATTTTACTTTAGAGAAAATATTTTAAGCATTCATATTCCTTGAGAAACTTTCTCATTTAAATTCTGCCTTTTATAAGGAAATTCAATTATTGAGATATTCTAAATGTGCAGAAAATACTCTAAGAATTTCAACCACTTCAGTCGAGCAAGAACAGCCATGAAAATGTAAGCTACCACAGACCTCACACTTTGTGGGCTCAAGTAACCAAGGAACCCTCTTCAAAATCAAGCACTTCATTGTAGTCAGCGATGGCCTCTTCAGTCATTCCTATTTTACCACGAACTTCTGCTCTGAGCTTATATACCAGCACATCATTAGGCTTCAAAGACAGTGCTACAAAAGAAAAAAATTCCAAGATATATTCATGTGGGAAAAAGAGATGTTTATGTAAACACCCCAAAATAGTTTGAATTTTTAAATTTAGAAATCTTGTTTAGGGGCCGGCAAGATAGCTCAGTGGCCTAAAGCGCCTCCTTAGGCAAGCTTATGCAGGTGCAGCGGACCACAGTTTGATCCCTGGGTGGGAGGAATCTCTTGTTTAATCCACAAACTTCATGTAGCTTTAGACTAAAAAACAAAGTCAGTGAAACCAAGATACCATTTCAAAGTCTGGGCTTCAAACTTCCAAATATAAGAGCTCTGAACATTATATATCTAAATTGTAAGAGTAAGACAAAAACTATGAATGGAGCCATGAATTAATTTTATTTTTAAAGGTAAAAGTTTTATAAGAACTGTGATCTGAAACCATTGTTTTTCGATCACAAATATTCACTTAAATCTAAAGTGTTCAGTCTTCCTAAGAAAATTAATTTGGACAACAGCAATGAATGGCTTTCTTTAAAAGGTTGGCATTTTTGTTTGTATATAGTTGCCTAATAATTCTCTGTATCTCTGTTTATCAAAACTATAGGTTAAGATATTACATAAGAGCAGCTGGGGAGATAGCTCAGCAGTCTAATGCCTGCCAGGCAAGCACAGGGACCGCGGTTCGACCCCCAGTAGTGCATGCCATACCAGGCATACAGTGCTGACCCCAACACCTGGTATCGTGTGCATGCCTGTAACCCAAGTGCTGGGCAGGCTGAGACAGGAGGCTGACTATAAGTCCAAGCTGTGTAGTGAGACCCCATACCAAATACATAAATAAATGATTTTTTAAAAAGATATTATGTAAAAGAATCTATATTGATTATGTTTCAGACATGCTATCTAAACACACTGATTTTGTGCAAGTTTATCCAGACAGGTACACTTGATGATCTTTCTTTCTTTTTTGCGGGACCCTGGTATTGAACTCAAGACTTTGCACTTTCCAGACAAGCACTTATTCCACTGAGCTATCTCCTCAGCCTCACCTGATGATTTTTCTTTCTTTTCTTTTTTTGTAGTCTAAAAATAAGCATATCAACCACTTTAATCTTATCAAAATAATTTCAAATATATATACCTCTACTAAGATCTTCCTCCGCAAGATCATATTGCTTTAAACAGCAGTACAAATGTGCTCTGTTAAAATATACTGCAGCCCAAAAGGGACAGCGATCAATTACACATGCGAAATCTTCTTTTGCTTCTTCATATTTATTTAATATCGTGTTTACAATCGCTCGATTCATGAGAACATAATCATTTTCTGGATCAAACTCTAAAGATTTTGAATAGTAGTCATTGGCCTAAAAAAAAAAAAAAGTAAAGACGATGGTGTCAATCTATTTTAATTATAAGCTATGCAAAAATTGAAAGTACCTTTATTCATCATTTAAAATTAAGACCAATTCCTGGCCTGCTGTGTGATTTAGATTGTGTGGGGGGTGGCACGTGACTGTGATTCCAGTGCTTGGAAGGTTAAAAACAGGAGAATAACTATGAGTCCAATCTGCATAGTGAGACCCTGTAGAACCTGTCCTAAGTACAATAATAATAATAATAATAATAATAATATTTAAGGCCGGTGGCTTATCCAGGGCAGCAGTGGAAACACTGTTTTAATTTTCTGTCATTGTGACAAAATACCTCACATAATTGATTGAAGCAGTCCTCTGGCTTACAGTTTCAGAGGTTTCAACTGGTGGCTATGTGGCCCTATTGAGCTGGACCTATGATGACCCCGTCACATGGCAAGGGAGGCTGCTCACGACAGTCAGGAAGCAAAGAGGGATAGGAAGTGGTTGCAGCCCCGGTATTCCTTGCAAGGCCACATGCCAGACACCTGGCTTCCATATCATGGACCTCACTCCCTGCAGATGCCACCACCTCTAGTGGCACTACAGGCTGGCAGATGCCTTTAGCTTATTGGTCTTTGGAGACATTTAAGAACATAACACCTTGTATGCACTGTTCTTAACAATGTCAGTAATAAAATGCTCTTCCTTGCTGGGATGAAAAGTTCCCACTGCCTGTCACTCAACTCTCGTATCTCTGTGAGGAACAACAGCAATCAAAAGGTAAAAAGCAAATTAGAAAAGAAAACCAAATAAATGAAATATAATTTAGGCAAGTCACATTTATATATAAAAGCAGAAGAAAAGCTAGACAGAAAATGTATTTTCCAAAGGACTTCTAAGCCACATGACCAGGGATAGAAGCTCAGCTACATGATGAAATGTGGCAGGGAGACAGAGACGGGGGAAATCAGCACACGGAGGAAGCCAAGGACTCCAAGTCACTCACAGCTGAGCCTCAACCTGAAAAGTGTGAAAATAAAAATTAAGACGATTGCAGTTTGATCCGGAGATAGTAAAACATTTCTTTGAGCCTTGCTGATTGAACTTGGCAGAAGCAAGTGCCTCAGTCTTTAATTCCCAGGTGAAAACAGTCTCCAAGGAATGTACCAGCAAAAGCAAAGTCTGCCACCGTCCTCTAGGGTGCAGCTTCTGATGATTTTCTGATTGTTTTAAGACTTGTTGCTTGAACCTAGACTTGCTCAAAACACCTTGTGTAACTGACAGAATCAATCAAAAAATGTTCGAAACAAGTTATTTTACCTCACCTTATTATCCTTTTCTGTTTAAAATCCAGCTTTCAATTAGAGATGAAAAGCATTTATAGGCCTAAATATTTTTTTTAACAATTTGTCCAACTCCCTCATAACCACGGTGAATTAGAGAACAGGTACACTTACATTTGTAGTTGACAATTTGTTCAGATAGTCCATCCAAATGTAGTTTTTTTTTTTTTTTTTTTTCCTTTTTTCTGTGGGACCAGGGTTCGAACTCACGACCTTGCACTTGCCCAGCAGGCACTTGTGCCTCGGAGCTATCTCCCCAGCCCCTCAAATGTAGTTTTAAATAATGAAATTACTAAAGAAAAGAGAAATCAGATCACACACATTTTTGCTGTCTAAAGGTCACATGAGCTGGGCATGGTGGCTCACGCCTGGAATCCCAGCACTTGGGAGGCTGAGGCAGGAGGATAAGTGTGAGTTTAAGACCAGCCTGGGCTACAAAAGTAAGCTCAAGACCAGCCTGAACTGCATAATGAGACCCTGTCAATAAATAAATAAATAAATAAATAAATAAATAAATAAATAAAATGTAGGTCACATGATCTGTGGACAAGCCCTTCTTCCTGAGCCTAAAGTTTCCTTTCAGTAGACAATGGCAGAAGGAAGAGATGGGGAGGGCACAGAAACAATTTTCTTCACAAAGAGAAGCCCAGAGCGTAGTGGTACAGCTGAACAGCTGTTCTCAAGGGCTACCTGTCTCCCAGGGCAGTGTGCACTATGCAGACTGGTATTTCAGACAGAAAAGGAGACTATGTTAGTGGATCCTGCATTAATGTGTCAGCAGTGTGACTAGAAATAGTGACCTATCATAAAATATTAAAATGTTCAAACTACATTTTAGAGTTAAACAAAAAATTTTGTATATGGCATTCATAGAGTTATTAAATGTAACTATAAACACATCTAAAAGATAAAGATCCTCCTCTTATGCAGATCTTAAGCATCTATGAAAATAGAAAATTGTCTTGGGCATTTTATTTATAAGCCCAAATTTCATTAAATAACTTTATAGTACCTCCCCCGCCAAAAAAAAATCATGGACTGGACCCAGAGAGTGGTCGGAGATGAATGAAGTCTCAGGGAATTGCTTTCGCCCTGTCTGCCTCCCAGCTGTCCAAAGAGATTTGGGCAACAACAGTGTTATTTGTGCCTTATAGAATTACATCTTCAATAACTCTGGCCTGACATCTAATTCACTATGGTGGTCAACTAGGCTTGTTATAGTGGTCAGCAAGCTGATAAGGGTCTTGATCTAAAATACAGAAGCGTGAGAGATAACTCTAAGCCAATGGTAGCAGAATAGGGGCTACATTTGAAAAAAAAATTAAGATATAAAGCTGACAGGATTAAATTACTGATTAGAAAAGAAAGGAAGGAAAAAGTTATGATTGTCTGATGCTTTGGATCAGGTGGCTTATGGAAGATGACATGTTGAGTGAAGAGAGAATTTATACAGTGAAAACTAGACTACACACAGAGGGAAAACAGGTCAGGTTTGACCTTAGTGCACCTATAAAATACCTAATTTTAGCAATTTCAAATAAGGATAGAAGCTGACAAGTTGCATAAGTTATAGGAATAAACGGATCTTTCTCTTCCTTTCTTTTTTCTTTTTGCCACCTCCCCCTGTGCTGAGGATTGAACTCAGGGCCTCAACAAACTTGCCAAGCAAACGACCTACCACCAATTACATTCCCAATCCTAAATGGATTTTCTGAGTCAAGAAATGCATTGTAGATACTATTGACACATTGTTTCTCTCACTGAGAGAGTCTGTTTTCTCACAGATGAATATTCCCAGGTGGGTTCCTTTTCGCAGGCTGGAGGCCCCATGAGATTTGTTTCCCTTATTTATTTTCAATTTGTTGCAGGGAGAACCCTGTGTTGCCTCACCAGGAAATCTATGGGAATGTTGACCCTGCATTTGTTTTTGGTCTGAAATCCTGCCCAAGAGTTTAAATTAGTAAATAAGTGGTCAGAGAAGAGGAGAGGAGAGGAGAGGAGAGGAGAGGAGAGGAGAGGACAGGACAGGACAGGACAGGACAGGACAGGACAGGACAGGACAGGACAGGAGAAGAGAGGG
>PVJA010026867.1:17309-29310 GCA_004027025.1 Myocastor coypus | reverse complement strand
CCCTCCCCACTCTCCACAAGCCCAGGCCCCTTGCTGTCACCAGCCCTCCTCCAAATCTGGGCCCAGATTCCCAGAGCCTGGCTCCTAGCTTGGAGCCACCTGTGGTTCCGAGGCACGAAGGGTAAGGACTTGGGGCGAGGGCACAGGTGGGGTTGTGGGTGAGCTCTAACCTGGGGCCCGGCACTCTCCTGCCACCAGCATATCCTCCCATCCTGGAAACCCTGCTGAGCAGGGTCTGAACAAGACTGGGGTCCCTGGGGGTGCAGGAGGCAGGTCTGTGACCGACACCAGGAAGAGACCACACAATACCCAGAGCAGGTGAGTTGTGACCAGTGATGAGGAAGAAGAAGGGGACACAAGGAACAGAGGCCTGGACACAGCTGTAAACAACAAAGGGGGAGTGACCACGTGTCAACTTCACTGCCAGGGTATATAAAGCTCCAGGCCCTGGTAGCTCCACATCTGCCCACCTCCCTTACTACCTGCTCCTCTGATCTCTCCACCTCCATCACTAGAATCATGGGTTGCTGTGGTTGTTCTGGGGGCTGTAGCTCCAGCTGTGGTGGTTGTGGCTGTGGCTCCAGCTGTGGGGGCTGTGGCTGTGGCTCTGGCTGTGGGGGCTGTGGCTCCAGCTGTGGGGGCTGTGGCTGTGGCTCCGGCTGTGGGAGCTGTGGCTCCAGCTGCTGCTGCAAGCCTGTGTACTGCTGCAAGCCCGTATGCTGCTGTGTGCCAGTCTGTTCCTGCTCTAGCTGTGGGTCCTGTGGCTGCTCCAAAGGGGGCTGTGGCTCCTGTGGCTGCTCCAAAGGGGGCTGTGGGTCCTGTGGATGCTCTAAGGGGGGCTGTGGCTCCTGTGGGGGCTGTAAGCCCTGCTGCTGCCAGTCCAGCTGCTGCAAGCCCTGCTGTTCTTCAGGTTGTGGGTCATCCTGCTGCCAGTCCAGCTGCTGCCAGCCCTGCTGCTCCCAGTCCAGCTGCTGCAAGCCCTGCTGCTGCCAGTCCAGCTGTTGTGCCCCAGTCTGCTGTCAGTGCAAGATCTGAGACTGGATACAGACCTTCTGTCCCTTCTGTACACGCACAACCTCTGCAAATTTCAGGAGCTTCATTCCAGGTCCCTGGAGTAGAATCTTTAAGTCTGTATGTTCCAGTCGATGGAAATTGGTTTTCCAGACTCATCAAGAACCATGTCTTTTGGAGTTGAAGAAGGACACTTCTCCCTGGTCACAGTAATTCCCTTTTGTTCACTCAGAGAATCGTACCTCTTCTACCTCTGCTTCTCTTTCTTTAACATCTGATCTCTATCTTCCATGGGCTCGGACTTCACCTGGGTGATTGTGGAAGCCCAGGGTGGCCAATAGCTGGTGAAATTGATAGCTGCTGGCCCATGGCACTGCGTGCTCTTTTCCACCAAGTGTTCACACAGCCTAGGAAATCTCTCCTTGGGCGACTTACTGAATCTGTCTGCTGAGGCATGAACTGTACACTTGTCATCCTTCAATAAACATTCTCCAACCAATGTGTTCATTGTGGCTCTTAGCTTTAGTACAACTCTCCTAGTTCCCTCCTGCCTCACCCTCCCTAGCTTCTATGCTACTTTGACCCACAGTGGGTCCTTCTGCCCTTCTGCTCCTGGATCCAACCTACTATGGAGCAGGCTGCCCCTAGCAGCCATGGGTCATGTACAATAGAATGCCTGCTTCAAGGACCAGGCAAGTTTTGAAGGATCTAAAAACAGTGAGACAGCAGAGGGTAATCTTTTGAAAGCTCTGAAAGAAAAACAAGCAATGCAAAACCAGCCAGGCAATCAGGAATTCTGGGTGGCCATGGTCACATGTTCCAGGAGTGTCACAGCTGGAGCTGCCTCCATGTGTTAAGGACCCTGGTCACACTGTTTCCTCTTCTCTTGCCCATGTTCTGTCTGCCACAGGCTCAGAAACTGTGGAGCCAATGACCAGGGACTGAAGTCTCTGAAATCATAACCTGGCAGAGATCCTTCCTCATTTACATTGAATGGTTGATTGGTTACTGCTATGGCTTGTGTCTGGTTGTCTCCCCAAAACCTCAGGCAGTCTATTAGGGAAGGCTTCTAGAGTTTCTGGTTAATTCAGGATCCAATACTGGGATTATGGGTGTGAGAGCTACACCTGCCCTGGGGCAGATAATCTGCAAACAACTGGAAGGGAGAGAGGCTGGCGAGCTGCCTCAGCCGTTGCCCCTCCCTTTGCTTTTTGCTGTTTTCCACCGCCATGAATTGCTGCTCTCTGCCATGTGCCGCTCTGCCTGGGAGCCAGTTGAATATGGTCTGAAACCTCCAGTGACTGTGAGCTAACTAACCCTTTCCTTCCTTCATTTTGGGCATTGAGTATTTTGTCCCAGCAGTGAGAGAGAAGTAACTAAAGCAATTGCTTTTGCTTTTCAAAACTTTTTTTATTAGTAAATACTTGCAGCATGTAATCATTTCGGGAGGAATTACTACATGCATATAATAAATCTTAAATCTTTTCCATCCCCTTTCCCTCCTCTTCCCCATCAATAATCCTATCAGTCAATTCAAGCTACTTATTTTTGTTATTTTTTAAATTAATTAATTAATTAATTTTTAAAAATTTTATTTATTTATTTTTTTCTTGTTTCAGAACCTTTGTTTATTCACTCATTTTTATGGCCAGCTCAACCCGCCCCGGGGGCAGGGCTGGCGCAGCATGTGGTGCCTGGGATGGAACTGCAGTCCCTGAAGCCGCCCAAACTTTCCCAAGCAGGCGCTTTAGACCACTGAGCCATCCCGACGGTTTTTTCTTGTTTCAGAACTTTTGTTTGTTTGTTTATTTATTTATATGGCCGTCTCAGCCTGCCCTGAGGGCAGGGCTGGCACAGCATGTGGTGCTGGGGATTGAACCGCGGTCCCTGCAGCTGCCTAAGCTTTCCTAAGCAGGCGCTTTAGACCACTGAGCCATCCCGCCACGCCCAAGCCAGTTATTTTTGACATGCTTGTAACAGTGATAAAATAATTTTACTCAACATTTCTGAAGATTTTATGTGTATCTTTTTGCATGTTTTGAAATGTATTCATTTTAGAAACATTTACTACATGTGTCAAGCATGATGCAATGTGTTAAAGATACAAGGTTGAGAAAAAAAAAGAAAAGAAAAACTGGGCACAATGGCACAAGTCTGTTACCCCAGCTACTCAATAGGCGGAGGCAAGAAGATTTCAACTTTGAGCCCAGTCTGGACAGCAATGGGCTGTGAATACAGCTCAGTACTCCTAATCTGCATCCAGAAAGTTTCCCAAAAGATACAGCTTCTTCAGTGTATTTTTATGAATCAAATTGTAAGATGCCATTTGAGGGCCAGTGAGATAGCTCAACGGACTAAGTGCCTGCTTAGGCAAGTGCAGGGACAGGGGTTCGATCCCTGGCACTGCATGTGCACCAGCCCCGCCCTCCGGGCATGTTGAGCTTGCATCCCAGTCTGGGCGTGGTAGCACACGCCTGTAATCTCAGCTCTGGAAAAGAATTAAGTTGAAAGGAGGGTTTCCTTATATTTCAGCTGAGGGCTGGGGTGATAGCTCAGTAGAATAAGCATTTGGCTGGCAAGTGCAAGGGCCTGAGTGCAATCCCCAGTTCCACAAATAAAATAAAAAATTAAATCTGTTCCCAACTGAATTCTTCTTCAAACTGGCTCTCCTCGTGTCCTGGTTTTTCCCACTCATCCACTCTCATTGTTGTCCAGCATAGAAACCATGGGCTCATGTTTGACTTTTCCATTGCTGTGTGCACCCATCCCCAGTTCTCTGCTCCACTGCTTCCTCGGGTGTTCTTCCCCTGTGGCCAGAATCCGCCTGTTTTAATCACTTTCTTCCTTGGTAGCTTTCACTGGCTCTCCATACCTAATGGTCTAACTTTCAGATTCCTAATGCTCATGTTCAAAGTTAATTCTTCAGGGGCCCGGCAGGATGGCTCAGTGGTCTAAAGCGCCTGCTTAGGAAAGCTTAGGCGGGTGCAGAGACCGCGATTTGAACCTGGGCACCACATGCTGCGCCAGCCCTGCCCTCAGGGCAGGCTGAGCTGGCCATAAAAATAAATAAATAAACAAAACAAAAGTTCTGAAACAAGAAAAAAAATAATAAAAAAACCCCCCAAAACAAAAAACAAAGTTAATTCTTCAGGACAGCATTTATTCTTTGCAGGCAGCCCGGCTTATTGAATCGGGATCATTCCTGCCGCTGGGTCTTACCTGGGCTCTACTTCCTGGGTCTTTCCTCTGGAGTTTAAGCTTCACATCAGGAAGCCTGACTGTGACACTGGCAGATCATAATGGTGACCTGGACTCCTAACTTGGAGGTCAAAGTTACTTCATCATGTGGTGGGGATTTAGATATAGATGCCAGAAGAGCACTTGGAGCTTTAAGCTTCTTCTGGAGCAGAGGTTTGACTTTGTCCCAGGGCTTTGCAGGCCAAGCTGTGGCTCCCAGCTGTCTCCACAAGAGGGCCTTGGAGGCTGAGATCAGGCCTGCCGCTGAGCTGAAGGAGGCTCCTCCTCAGAGGTTCTTAACTTGTGGGTCAAGACCCTGACTGGGGTTGAACGATCAAAACACAGGGGTCACCTAAAGCCATCAGAAAATACATACTTAAACCCATGCTATGCCATGGTGAAATGTTATTTATTGGAATTAGTACTAAACATTTCTCAACATATAATTAAATATTGTTTTTGTGATTCATCACTATGTTTAAATTATGTTTGATTTGTACCAATGAGAATACATAATGCATATCAGGCATTTACATTCTGAATCATAACTGTAGCAAAATTACAGTTTTGAAGTTGCCCCCAAAATGATGTTTTGGTTTGGGGTCATCACAACATGAGGAACTGTATTGTGAGGTCAAGGCATTAGAAAGGTTGAGAACCACTGCTCCACCTCCTCTGGAGGCCACCCTGGGGACTACCGCTGGCCTGGAATGACTTGAATCTACTTGTCTACCTCTTCCGTTATTATAACCTTCATATACGCAGATTTAAAGGAGACATGGGCAAGAGTTACGAGTTTCATTCCTACTCTGAATGGAGCATTTGTCTCCTGATGCACTCACGACTGACTTACACCCTCCTCAGCAGGAAGCTCATGTTGACCGGGGGTCTCTGCTAGGTGAAGGAAAGTTCAGGAGACTTCTTGCTGAGGAATAGATTTGAGCAACCTCTAGATTTTGAGTTTGGGCCTCCAACTGTTAACTGAAAGGATGCAGTGTACCCAGGGAGCTCTGGAAGCTCATCTGGGTTCTGATATTTCAGATGTTGTCTATCACGGTCAAGTATATTCATACTGCAGCCTACATTACCATCCTGCAAGGTTGGTTTATGAAGCTCAGGTTTTGCCAATATGAAGCTCCAAATACAATCTTAGCAAATCCCCCATGCTGAGCCAAATCCATCTTCAAATTCAGAAAGGAAACAAACTTTGCTGCTTCTGAACTCTGATTCCCTAAGGTCTTCAAGTGACTGGCAGTCTTTCAAGTGATTGGTGGTTTGCGGCCTGATCTAGAGGGGAAGTCTCATCTTTCTTCTGAGTAGAAAAGGCTGAACTAGAACTTGTCCCTGAGGGGCCCAGTAGGATGGCTCAGTGGTCTAAAGCACTTGCTTAGGAAAGCTTAGGTGGCTGCAGGGACCCACGGTTTGATCCCCAGCACCACATGCTGTGCCAGTCCTGCCCTCAGGGAAGGCTGAGCCGGCCACAAAAATAAATAAGTAAACAAGCAAACAAAAGTTCTGAAACAAGAAAAAAAAAAAAAAAGAAAGAAAGAAAAAGTTTCTAGAATATATCTGACAAAGCCACCTTGAGGGGCCAGACTATAGGCCAGCTTCCTTTTCATGAGGAATGACAGCAGTCCTTATTGAGCCTTCTTGACCATCCACTGAAACCAAAGTAGTAATTTTCCAGTGGTTGGCATTATGAGTTGTGCAGGGCAAGGGGCTGAAGTGGAGCACCCTTATGTCTGCCCCAACACAAACCTTCACTAGAGATTCCAGAACAATGGTCTCTCTTGACATGCCTTTTGGGCTCTTTGGGCATCCTTAGCTGAACAAAATTTGCTGACACTATAGAAACCAGTACAGGCCCAGCAGCACTCAGAAGAACACAGACTAAATACAGAAAGCCATTCTCAGAGAATACTGAGGATAGAGAAGGATGTGAGGCTTCAGCCAGGGGCCCAGAGCTCGGCTCCTACAGCAGTAAGACTCTACCACTCACTGTGGGACCTAGCAAAGTGCTAATTTCACATCCTATCACTCAAGCTGAGTTTCACAGGTATTTTGTCACAGAGATGGAAAGCTGAGCAAACACAAAGGCCGAACATTGGACAAGGAGACAGCCTTGGTAGAAAGGGCTTAAGCAGCCCACAAAACTGTAAATTAATTGCCTGTACCAACATCTCTCTGTGTCTGTGCTCATGGGGTATGGTGCTGGTGGTGTTGGTGGTGATGGTGTATGTGGTGTCTCTATGAAAATGTGTATATGTGGCACTATAAATGTATAGCATGGAGTTGGTGAGATAGCTCAGAGGTCTAAAGCACCTACTTAGGCAAGCTTAGGGAACTGCGGAGACTGCAGTTCAATCCCCAGTGCCACATGCTATGCCAGCCCCACCCCAAGGGCAGGCAAATAAATAAATAAAATTTGATATATATATATATATATATATAGTGTGTGTGTGTGTGTGTGTGTGTGTGTGTGTGTGTGTGTGTGCAGTCTTTCCCTTCACTGGGATAAATTTAAGGGGGAGAGGTTTATTTTGGCTCACAGTTTTGGCCCATGGCTTTCCGGCTCCAAGGCAAAATTGGCACGGTATTTCTCTTAGTTCATTGCGAAGAAAGGATTATACTAATATTGTTTAGATAAGATATCATGTCTACATCTCGTCCTCTGAATAACTACTGTGACGACAACACTATGCAATCTATTAATTATCGTAACTGCCCTACTAACCTGTTTTGAAACTGTTATGTGGCTATTTTATCTTTTTTCTCATTAAAATGGATTTAAAAAATTGATACAGCAGGACAAAGATGGAGGAGGAATGATCACTTCACAATGACCAAGCAAGAGGAAAGAGAAGGGGCAGCCGGGGACAAGAATGCACCGTTCTAAGCCATGAACGCAGTGATCTGTGTCTCTGACCAGGGCCCACTGCTTTTTTTTTTTTTTTTTATCAACACATGCTTTTAGTATATGAAGCTCGCATTCCTTGTGGAGTTGGCACGTGTGCATAGTCACCTTTGTCACCTTTCTCCCCTCCTCTTACTCTCTTCTCTACCCTCCTCCCTCCACCTCTTGACGGCCTTCCGCTTTGATGAGGATCTATTTCCCTCTTAGCATCTGTTTTTATTTTGCTCTTGATTTACAATTTGGGTTTTTTTCCTATAGCAGAAGCCATGCAATATGTAAGCATGAATGCCTGAATTATTTCACTTAAAGTTATGGTCCCAAGTTGCATCCACTTTTCCTACCAACGACTTGGTCTTTTTTTATTTTTTCTTCTTTTTCTTTTTTTTTGGTGGGCTTGGAGTTCAAACTCATAACCTTGCACTTGCCAGGCAGGCACTTGTGCCACAGAGCTGTGTTCCCAGCACCCATACCAATGACTTTTTTATCTTTCTTTATGGTAGAATAGTATCTTATTGCATAAATAGATTTTCCCTATCCACTCATTTGTTAATGGACCTAGAGGCCACTTTCAAGATGTAGCTATTATGGAGGACTGGCCAAATCAAAGCTTAGCGGATTAAAGCACGCTGAGATGGCAATTGAGACTGGGCATGGTGCACGCCTGTAATCTCAGCTCTTGGGAGGCTGTAAACAGGCAGATTTCTACAGTCTGATCTAGTAGGGGACCCTGGACACTTTAGGACTCTTCCCTAAAATGTACAAAAAAAAAAAGAAAGAAAGAAAGAAAGAAAGATTTAGCTATTGTGAATGGTGCTACTATAAATGTGTACAAGTCTATCACTCTAATATAGTGCCTTTAACTCATTTGGGAAGACACCTAGAGGGGAATAACTGGGTCAAATAGAACCTCTAGTTTTAATTGTGGGAGGAGTCTCTGTACTGATTTCCATAGTGGATCCCCCCAGAATTCGGAAGGACTACTACCCTCCTCCACACACACAGCCTCTCCCAGCATTTGATTTCTTGGTGACGGGCATTTTTTCTAGGGTGAGATGGTAGAATCTCAGTGTTATTTTAATTTGCATTTCTCTAATGGCCAGTGATGTTAAGTATTTCTTCATGCATTTTTTCTCACTGTTTCTACTTCTTCTGGGAAATATCTTTCATTTCACTTGCCCATTTCTGGTTGGGTCTTTTATTTTTTGTGGGGGGACTGACTTTTTGAGTTCTATATTCTAGATATTAGTTGTCTGAGAGATAGCTGGCAAAAAATAAATAAATAGGTTGCACAGTAGTGCTAGTGGCTTTTCAGTTGTGCGCTGGAACCCAGTAGCTGTCATTTGTGCCAGCCTGTGTGGTCAGCCCCTGACAGCGAGCTCGTGAGAGCTTGAAACCGTCGCCACCCTTCCGCAGACTTAACCGGGAGACAAATGGTTGAAGCAGATCGCCGAGGAAAGCTCTTTATTGGTGGGCTTAATACAGAAACAGATGAGAAAGCTCTTGAAGCAGTATTTGGAGAATATGGACGAATAGTGGAAGTACTCTTGATGAAAGACCGAGAAACCAATAAATCTAGAGGATTTGCTTTTGTTACCTTTGAAAGTCCAGCAGATGCTAAGGATGCAGCCAGGGACATGAATGGAAAGTCCAAGTGGAATAGGCGACCAAACCATCATTTGAAAGTGGTAGACGAGGACCACCTCCAGCTCCCAGAAGCAGATGCCCTCCCAGAGGTCTTAAAGGAGGGAGAGGAGGAAGTGGAGGAACTAGGGGACCTCCCTCACATGGAGGGCACATGGATGATAGTGGCTATTCAATTTTAACATGAGTTTTTCTAGAAGACCCCTTCCAGTGAAAAGGGGACCACCACCACAAAGTGGGGGTCCTCCTCCTAAAAGATCAGCCCTGTCAGGACCAGTTCAAAGCAGCAGTGGAATGGGAGGAAGAGCCCTGTATCACGTGGAAGAGATAGTTATGGAAGCCCTCCTCGAAGGGAACCCCTGGCTTCTCACAGAGATGTTTATTTGTCTCCAAGAGATGACGGATATTCAACTAAAGACAGCTATTCAAGCAGAGATTACCTAAGTTCTCATGATACAAGAGATTATGCCCCACCACCAAGAGATTATACTTAATGTGATTATGGTCATTCCAGTTGACATGATGACTATCCATCAAGAGGCTATAGTGATAGAGACTGTATCTATCTATTCAGATCATCCGAGTGGAGGTTCTTACAGAGATTCATATGAGAGTTATGGTAACTCATGTAGGGCTCCACCTACACGCCGTCTTATGGTAGAAGCAGTCACTATGATGATTATAGCAGCTCACTAGACAGATATGGTGGAAGTCGAGACAGTTACTCAAACAGCCAAAGTGATCTCTACACAAGTGGTCGTGATCGCGTTGGCAGACAAGAATGAGGGCTTCGGGCTGGGGAGATAGCTCCGAGGCACAAGTGCCTGCTGGGCAAGTGCAAGGTCGTGAGTTCGAACCCCGGTCCCAAAAAAAAAAAAGAATGAGGGCTTCCTCCTTCTATGGAAAGGGGATACCCTCCTCCACGTGATTCCTATAGCAGTTCAAGCTGTGGAGCACCGAGAGGTGGTGGCCGTGGAGGAAGCCAATCTGATAGAGGGGGAGGCAGAAGCAGATACTAGAAACAAACAAAACTTTGGGCCAAAATCTCCATTCAAAGAAACAAACAAAAGGTGGGAACTATCCTGTGATAAGTACCCAAGGACTACTAAAAGGAAAATTGTATTACCTTTTTTAAATTTCCTGTTAAGTTCCCATACATAATTTTTATGTTCTTGTGAGGAAAGAAAAGTAAAACATGTTTAATTTTATTTGATTCTATGACTTGCTTTCAACAAGCAAATGTTTAACTTGACTTGTTGTACTCGTGTTGTAATTTTCCAAGTAAGTGTCCCTAAAGGCCACTTCCTACCTGATTTTTTTTCCCAGTGAGGCAAGCAGTTCTGAGCTTTTCCACAAACATCCAGCCATCTAGATGTACATTGGTACCTTTCTCCACAAGTGTGATGTGTGTCCATGTATTTTATGCATAGTGCGTATATTTATAGTATGCTTTATAATACATGCATGTGAATGTACAGTGCATCTGTGTGTATATATGATTATATATAGCGTTGCGCATAGTCTGTGTGCATATACAATGTTTGTGTAGTGTGGGCCTATGTGTGCATATATACAATGCGAGTGTGTAAGCACACTTCTCCCTCACTGTGTTTTTTGTTGGCCCCTGTGCTACCATGTTTTAGGTTCTTAAGGACTTGCGCTAACCCTACGCTCTTGCTCCGTGGCCCTGCGCTATGGCCAGTCAAGCTTCCAGTCCCTAGCTGACATCTGTCCGCACAGCTGTCTACTTCCCACTCTCCACAAAGCTCCAGCCAACACTTTAACCTGTGCTTCACCCTGCCTCTTGCTTACCCAGTGTTTGCAATGGTGTTCCATGGTGTTTTGAGGAGATCTCAACATGATATCCAGGACTCTTAGGAGATGTCTCACCTCAATTTGCAACCCTCTGATAACAACTCAGATGCTTGTCTCCAAATGCTCATGGGTGGCCACAGCTCTGCGTAGCTTGCGTAGCTGAGCCCATTCAGCCTTCAGATCCTAGGTGGGACTTGTCCAAGGCCTGGCCTTACCCCTACCCCTTGCTATTATGGAGTCATTTGGAACTTGTGGTCCCAATCATCCAGGTCCTTAGTGAAGTTCCGCTATGGGATTCTGTGATCTCTGCTGCTCCAGTTTTAGGATTCTTTGTTCTTTTTTCATTTTTTTTTTAAATTTTATTTTGCGGGACCGGGGCTCAAACTCACAACCTTGCACTTACCAGGCAGGCACCTGTGCCACGGAGCTATCTCCCCAGCCCCCAGTTTCAGGACTCTTCAGTGGGTCCTGAGACTCTGAAGTGGATGCCCTGTTGCTCTTGGCCCCTGGCCTCAGCCTGTGTGAGGGGGGCATAGTATGTTGGCTCCAGGAGCACATGGGCAGAAGGACACATTATGGTTTGAACTAGGATGAAGCACAGAGGAAGCTATGATAGTTCTGCCGATTGGATACTAGAACAAAGAGCTACCACAAACAGCGTAATGAGTGGGGATATTTATTGAAGGATGTCAAGGGTACAGTTCATGCCTTGTCATACAGCATGAAAGAGGGCAGGTCACCTGAGATGTCCAAATACAGATGTCCCTGGATGAGAGGCTGATGGAAAAGGAAGTCACAGCTCGAGGTTGTCAGCTTCCACAAACTGCTGGCCACCCCAGGGCTCGGGCTCCATGATCATCCAGGTGAGGTTAGAACCCATGAGTCAGGTCCTAGAAAGAGGGAAGCAGAGGGGAAAGAGCACAGGATAGAGACATAATGCCACCAGGGAGAGGCGTCTTTTTATATCAGGAGATATGGTTCCTTGTCAGTCTGGCTATGCAGCTTCTATCAGCTGGGAGATGAAGGCCTAGGGGTGTACAGGGATGACTGAAGGTCTGTATACAGAGTCTCAGATCTTGCACTGACAGCAGATTGGGGCACAGCAGCTGGACTGGCAGCAACAGGGCTTGCAACAGCTGGACTGGCTGCAGCAGGGCTTGCAGCAGCTGGACTGGCAACAACTGGATCTGCACCCCCCACAGGACCCACAGCCCCCCTTGGAGCAGCCACAGGACCCACAGCACCCTTTGCCACAGCTGGAGCAGGAACAGACTGGCACACAGCAGCACACAGGCTTGCAGCAGCAGCTGCAGCCACAGCCCCCACAGCCTGAGCCACAGCCACAGCCCCCACAGCTGGAGCCACAGCCACAGCCCCCACAGC
>PVJA010026867.1:0-17209 GCA_004027025.1 Myocastor coypus | reverse complement strand
CACAGCTGGAGCCACAGCCCCCGGAACAGCCACAGCAGGTCATGGTTCTGGTGACAGAGGTGGAGAGGTCAGAAAAGCAGGCAATCAGAGGTGTGGAAGTGTGGAGCCTCCTGGGTAAGAACCTTATATACCTGCCTGGGATCCTGATGGGCACAAGGTCTCTTCCTTATGTCTATTTGCATACTTCTCTGAGGAAATCCTGTCATTTAAAATAGCACAAACATTACTGGACCTTGTGACACACCCTTTTTCTGTCTAAATCCTCCTTGTCCAGTTCCCCTGGGAATCTCCTGGAGCGAGGTGATCTCAATGTGCCCCGGCCATGAGCAATCTTTTGCCTGCCCCCTGGAGGGACCCAGTGGAGGGTCCATGTTGTTTACCATACTAAGGTGTCATACCGAGTTCCAGCAGTAAGTTTTCTGGAATGTTCAGCTACTAGTGATGTCCGCATAGTGTGTGGATGGTTTCTCGGTCCTTCTGTGCTCCTTCTCCCCATCTTCCCATCTTTGAAGTGAAGAGTTCTACAAGTGACATTGCTTTGAATTGCTTAACAGCGTCCCTTGCAGGCCTACAATTATCATGCACAGCCTCTCATTAAAGTGTGCAAGGTTTCAGGAACACTGAAACTTCAGCTTTTGCTGAGTCCCCTAAGCTACAACACTTCATGAAAACTATTTTATCTATGTGCTTAAAAATTATTCTATCTAAGGGGCCCAGCAGGATGGCTCAGTGGTCTAAAGCGCCTGCTTAGGAAAGCTTGGGCAGCTGCAGGGACCGCGGTTCAATCCCTGGCACCACATGCTGCACCAGCCCTGCCCTCAGGGCAGGCTGAGCTGGCCATAAAAATAAAATAAACAAACAAACAAAAGTTCTGAAACAAGGAAAAAAAAATTATTCTATCTAAGAAATTATTAAAATGTGTCTAAAATTTTAAATTTTAGATAAAAATTATTTCATCAAAAATTAATTAATGTAGGGGCCATGGAAATAGCTCCGTGGCACAAGTGCCTGCCTGGCAAGTGCAAGGTCATAAGTTTGAACCCCGGTCCCGTAAAAAAAAAATAATAATAAAAAATAAATAAAATTAATTAATGTATTTCTAAACTACAAAGATAATATATGTTTAATACAAAAAAATACCAAAAAAATCTGCAGCTGAGAGAAGCACACCTACGATTTTGCCATCTCAGAAGTAAAGTTGCTTGCTTTATCCCTGGATTCAACCACCCAGGTTTTGGGAGCTGTACCTGTTTTAGTACTTTAAAAAAAAAAAAAGCATTTATTTTATTTTATTTTATTTTTTCTTGTTTCAGAGCTTTTGTTTGTTTGTTTATTTATTTTTATGGCAGGCTCAGCCTGCCCTGAGGGCAGGGCTGGTGCAGCATGTGGTGCCGGGGATCGAACTCCGGTCCCTGGAGCAGCCCAAGCTTTCCTAAGCAGGCACTTTAGACCACTGAGCCATACTACCAGGCCCTTGTTTTTCTACTTGTAAAGGAAAAAAAAATTTTTTTTTTTTTGTAAAGAAAAATTTAAGATGTGTAGCTTGATACTATATTAAAAGATGGGAAAGGCAGGGCTGCTCTGTAATATAGTCAAAGTGTTCGATTTGGCTAACACATACAAACACACACACACACACACACACACACACACACACACACTAATAGCAACTTCAAGTGTTTCAATGTTGTGTGTCCTCTATCTAACATGGTCCTAATTTTTCCCCAATAGTATTGGTTTGCTTTCTGTCACAATAATGAAGCATCTGAGGCACGGTACTTTATAAAGAAAAGAAGTTGACTTAGCTCACAGCTTTGGGTGAAAATCTAAGTGTAGAGGTGCCCCTAGCCAGAGCCCCATGGCTGTGACTGGAGAGATCATAGGGAGACAGGAAGCCTGAGAGACAAACTCTTTTATAACAACCACCTTGTGAGAACTAACCAGGCGTCATGAATCCTACCTTAATCCATCCTGAGGGCAATGACCCTGATGGCCTAATGACCTCCTGTTAAGTCCCCCTCTTAGCAGTCCTGCCAGCTCTTAACATAGCACACTCTGGCCTGCTCTCCCGGGAAACGAACCCTTCTGCTGTCACCTGGAGCTTCACATCTGTCTTCTGCATGTGTCTCCCCCTGCAGAAGCCCCGCTACCCAGACCCTGTACCTTCGTCCACCTTGCAGGATCCGCAAAGTTGATCTCTGCTCTTACCTATAGAGGCAAGGAACTAACACCTTAGAAAGTGGAGAATAATAAACAAAACCGAGGGACAGCTGTCATGGCTTACTTGGGGATACCTGAAACCTGGGATTCAAGGAGGCAAATAACAGCTTATTCTAATGGCTCCTCGACTGTTGTCTCTTCCCTTGCTTGGGATGTTACTGGTTGTTTTCTCCCCTGCTTGGAATGTTTTCAATTAGCATTTGTACTAGCCTAATGTTAGGTAAATGGTAAAAGAGGTAGTGGTCTCTAGTCTGTATTCCCCAAAACAGTTATGCAAATTCCTTAGCCTGTCCTTTAGTACTCAATAAAAGTAATATTCTTCTGTGGGTTGGGACTCACTTCGAGAGAAACAAATCTCAGTGAGTCCTTGAGCTACCTTCATCCACCGGGTCTTCTCCTCGTTTCTTTCGGCACCGACACAGAACATGACAACTCCCTTTGGTCTTCTCTGAGGCTCCCTGTGCCTTCCAAAAAGAGGAGCTGTGGGACAGTCATGACAGGAGATATCAGGCAACACCTGGGTGAGTTGCTTAGGTCCAGTAGGCTAATGGACAAATAGAGAGCGGAAGCTGCAGGTAGGCCAAAGGGCTTGAGCTGTCATGGATGCTGGGCTTGAGGCATCGGCCTCCTCTGTGTCTTCTCCCACCGTTGAGGGGTTGCGCTGTGGAGGGTGTGCTGACCAGAACTTGCATCTGAGACACAGCTGCCTGGAGCAGAGAACTGACTCAGAGGAGCTCTCTGGCTACCTTCTCCAGCCTTTGTTCTGTCTGT
The DNA here is from genome assembly GCA_004027025.1 of Myocastor coypus. NCBI lineage: Eukaryota > Metazoa > Chordata > Mammalia > Rodentia > Myocastoridae > Myocastor > Myocastor coypus. The sequence goes on along the minus strand of PVJA010026867.1, from coordinate 14,218 downwards.
GTGCTAAATGAGGTCAAGCTGGGAGCCTGAAGATGAGCCCCTGACCCTTTTGGAGGCTGTTCATAATGTGGACGTGACTGGGTGGCTCCCTGTAAGGCCTGGGCTTGAGAGTTAAGGGGAAAAAAGCAGGACTCTGGGCTCCCACCCCATCTGGGCACTGGCCCCTCCTAGGCTGAGTGGGGCTTTGGGGGACATTCATGCTGCTGGCCTCATCACAGGACGACTGGCCCTCAGCACAGACAGAGGAGGCTTGGGAAGGGAGGAGTGGGATGGAGTCACTGGATAAGCAGAGGGAGGCGATCCCAGCTACCATTTAAGAATAGAGAGCAGGGGCCAAATAGCTCAGAGCAGGGGCAGGGGCTGGGGTTCGATCTCTGGGCATGCTGTGCCAGCCCCACCTCCGGGGCCCCCTGAGATCACAATTGAGACTAGGCGTGGTGGCACATGCCTATAATCCCAGCTCTTGGGAGGCTGTAAATAGGCGGATCACTACAAATCCAATCTAATAGTGAGACCCTGAACGCCCTGTGGACCCTTCCCTAAAATACAAAAAATAAATAAGTAAATAAATAAATAAATAAATAAATAAATAAATAAAATAAAATAAAATAAAAAAATAAAAAATAGAGAGCTGGGCCTAGCTGACCCAAAGATTGATCAGTCACACCAAGGGACATGGTTTTTGCTTGGAAATTATCTAAGACTTAAATGATTTGCAAAGACAATACAACTTCCTGTGCATTCTTCACCTGTTTGCCCCTCAATGTTGGGCTCTTTGTATTGTGATAATTATATAAAGCATCTCACACATTATTTAATTCAGTGTGCAGTTCCATGGCCTTAAGTACATTCATGGTGCTGTGCTACAGTCCCCAGCAACCATCACCAAAGCAACGCTCTTTTATCTTTCCAAATCAAAGCTCTGTCCCTATTAAACACCAACTACCCATTCCTCATTGTACCCTTTTCCTTAACCACAGTACTTGGCGTAAACACAGGGAGGAAATGGTAGGTAGTACAACACCAACAACTCAGCCGCAGTCTTTCTTTGGATTTCATCAATTTTGTTTTTTTTTTTTTTTTTTTTTTTTTTTTTTTGTCTTTTTGAGGCAGGGTCTCGCTATGCAGTTGAGGTTGAGGCTGGTCCTGAGCTCACTTTTGTAGCCCAGGCTGGTCTCGAACTTGCACCAATCCTCCTGCCTCAGCCTCCCGAGTGCTAGGATTACAGGCGTGCGCCACCACGCCCGGCTATTGCATCAATTTTATAAGCATCTTCTTGTATACAGTCCTGTGAAATTTCATCATCAGTAAGTATTCAAAGAAACACTACTTGGCAGTGAGCACATGGAGCTATTCCACCACTCCAAAGTAGTTATTTTCACTCTTAATGGGCACATCTCGGCTTGGTTACTTTTCTCTCATTGCTGGGACAAAAACCAAACCCAGAATTAAGGAAAGAAAGATTTGTTTATTTATTTATTTATTTATTTATTTATTTATTTATTTATTTATTTATTTTCTTGTTTCAGAACTTTCGTTTGTTTGTTTATTTTTATGGCTGGCTCAGCCTGCCCTGAGGGCAGGGCTGGTGCACTATGTGGTGCTGGGGATCAAACCGCGGTCCCTGCAGCCACCTGCAGGTGCTTTAGACCACTGAGGCATCCTGCTGGGCCCCTGAAAGATTTATTTTTAATAAATTTCTTATCAAGCACTTTGGCCTACCTGCAGCCTCAGCTCTCTATCTGTGCATTAGCCTACTGGACCTAAGCAAGTCACCCAGGTGTTGCCCGGTATCTCTTGTCATGACTGTCTCACAGCTCCTCTTTTCAGAAGGCACAGAGAGCCTCAGAGGAGAAGACAAGAGGGTGTGAAGAGCAGAGATCGACTTTGAGGATCCTGGAAGGCAGACCAGGGTGCAGGACCTGGGTAGCGTGGCGTCTGCAGGGGAAAAGTCAATGGAGGTTTCAGTACACACTCAGCTACTCCAAGGCAGGAGGCTCATGGCAGAGGGCAGCCCTTGATGGCGGTGGAAAACAGCCCAGAATGAAGGGAAGAAGCCGGGTGTGGTGGTGTAGGCCTATAATCCCAGCACTTGGGAGACAAGGAGGCAAGGAGGATCAGTGTGAGTTCAAGACCAGCCTGGGCTACAGAAGTGAGTTCCAGGTCAGCCTGAACTGCATAACAAGACTCTGTCTCGGGGCCCGGCGGGATGGCTCAGTGGTCTAAAGCGCCTGCTTGGGAAAGCTTGGGAAGCTTCAGGGACCTCGGTTCAATCCCCGGCACCACATGCTGCGCCAGGCCTGCCCTTGGGATGGGCTGAGCCGGCCATAAAAATGAGTGAATAAACAAACAAAGGTTCTGAAACAAGAAATAAATAAATAAATAAAATTTTTAAAAAAAGACTCTCTCAAGAAGACAAAATAAATCAATAAACAAATGATAAATAATAAAATAAATAAACAAAATAAGCCTCAAAGTCTTATCCTATGCAGCCTCTGTTTTTCTGTGAGTCTTAAACTTCCTCTAAAATACTCATATGTTGGGGCCAGGGAGATAGCTTCATGGCACAAGTGCCTGCCTGGTGGTTCACACCTGTAATCCCAGCACTCAGGAGGCTGAGGCAGGAGGATTGGTGCGAGTTCGAGACCAGCCTGGGCTACAAAAGTGAGCTCAAGGCCAGCCTCAACTGCATAGCAAGACCCTGTCTCAAAAAGACAAAAAACAAACAAACAAACAAACAGGTGCTTACCTGGCAAGTGCAAGGTTGTGAGTTTGAACCCTGGTCCTGCAAAAATAAATAAACAAATAAATAAAAATAAAAATAATGAAATACTCATACGTTGAAGGTTTGGTTCCCATGAAGTAGTATTCAGAGATGGGCAAGTGAACCCATGAGGGCCCCAGCATCATCTGGAACTAATCCATAGGTGCACTTATAATTTGATAGCAATATTGTGTATTATAGCACAAATTTAGAAGAAGGGGCTTGGCTGAAGGGAGTGGGTCCTGGGGTGTGCTCTTTAGGACTCCATCTTGTCCAGAGGCCCCTCTTCTTCAGCTCTTTCTATTTCCTGGTTGCCGTGACATGAATGGCCTCCATCTGTCATGTCTTTCACCATGCCTTTCTGCCACGGTGTAATGTCTTACCTCAGGCCCAAAGCAACAGAACCAGAGGACCATGGACCTCTGGTTTCAAACCTCTGAAACCAGGACTCAAAAGAAACCTTCGTTCCTTTAAGTTGATTTTCTCAGGTGTTTTGTTGTAGGTGTTGGAGTCCCCACCAAGTTCTTGTCTCAGTCTGAGAAGTCAATATTTGTAATCCCAAAGACATGTTTTTGGAATCCCATGAAGTTAATGCCAATCTACCACTCCTCCCAGTGCAACACCTGGTGAAACTAAAGACACTGAAGCATATTCATAATTATTGAAGAGTTGAGGGGCCCTAAGTCCAGCCATGAAGATGGCTTTCTGGAACAAAGAGAGTGGAGCCAAGGAGATAGCTCCGTGGCACAAGTGCCTGCCTAGCAAGTGCAAGGTCATGAGTTTGAACCTCAGTCCCACAAAAACAAAAGCAAAAACAGAACAAAGAGGTTGACCCAGGGCCATGCACAGGTTTTATTCAGTGGAGGAGTGGCTTGAGCAATGACTGAGAATTATGGGAAGTAGGTGAGTACTACGAGCTGAGCTAGGTAGGTGGCCTGCATTTACTTCTTCCATATGCAATAAGAGCAATTTGCATTATGCTATTGAGATAGTATCTAATGTTTTGGGGTCTGGTGCTCAGCCAAAATGGAGATAATTGCTCTTCTTTCAAAATGAGCTGCTCAGGTGGTCCTCCGAAATAGGGAAAGGAAGCTGGCCAATGCAGCCCCTTTTTGAGCAAGAGCAAAATGTCTCATTAGTATAACATGTTGCAGCCGGGCATGGTGGCTCACGCCTGTAATCCCAGCACTTGGGAGGCTGAGGCAGGAGGATTGGTGTGAGTTCGAGACCAGCCTGGGCTACAAAAGTGAGCTCAAGGCCAGCCTCAACTGCATAGCAAGACCCTGTCTCAAAAAGACAAAAAAAAAAAAAAAAAAAAAAAAAAAAAAAAAAAAAAAAAAAAAAGTATAACATGTTGCCCTTGCGACTATGGTCTACTCTATGGTAGAGGGGACATCTACAGAGGGTACTAAAGTGTTTCATCCAAAGGAGATGAACCTGGGATGGATTTGTCCTCACTGGTGAGCTCAAGGAGGTGCTTCGATGTCAAAGAAAGATGTGGTGAGGCCTATTCCTGCTAGCCAGAAAAGAAGCCAAGAGCCTTGCTGTGAGTGACTGATGTGGGGAACTTCTAGCTACTCAGAGGTCGTATGACTGACAACTCACAAGAAAACGGGGACTCAGTCCTGAAATTATGAGGAACTTCAGGGAACCTCAATGAGCTTGGGAGAACCCAGGTGTCTTAGTTACTTTTTACTTGTTGCTGGGACAAATACCCTACACTCAAAATGAAGGAAGGAAAGGTTTACTTAGCTCACAGTTTGTGGAGGTTTCAGTCCATATTTGGCTGGCTCAAGGCAGAGAGGCACATGGCAGAGAGCAACAATTCATGGCGGTGGAACAGTAACAATGGCAACAGAGTCAACGGACCAACCAGGGAGCAGAGAGCAACGGCACTAGTCTGTCTCTCTGTCTCTCTTTATAGCACATTCAGGTTCTCTGCCTCAGCCTCTCCACCTCAGGCTACACCTATAATCCCTATAATCTAGATCAGTACTAAATCACATAATCCCAGTGACTCATGAGTCAAGTCTAAATCTATAGAAGTCCTCACCCTATGACTGCATGAGGCTTTGGGGGCACAACTAGACATAGACCATAATAACACCAGGCATAGCCATCAGATTGACAGTGGCTTCAGGATTCCTGGGGACAAGACCCTGGTTCTATCTACCCGGACTTTGGACCTATAAACATGGTGAGATAAAAGCTGCATGGATGTAAATCTAAGTGTGTAGTGGTTTATTGCACAAGGTCAGATCACAAGCACACTTCTTAGCATCACACCTCTCGTAATGGCATTGTGTCAGTTGCAATGCACCGGGGCACGTGAGACCCTTGCCCCACACCCGGTGCTCTCTGCAGACACCTGCACAAATGCTGGTCCTGTAAAGTCAGCCACAGCTCTGCTCCCTGTGCTGTACCATAGTTAAGGCCACTGCAGGCACTTAGGCTTCCAACAATCCCCACATAGTGTGCGTAGTTTCAGCATGCCACCACGCAGTTCTCAAAGGCCCTGGAGTGGTCAATAGAAAGACCAGCTCTTCTCCAGTGAGCGCCCTGGGTGCTGCTACTATTTGCACCACTTTCTTGACTTCTGTTTTTGGCGATGCCAACTCTAACGTGCATGTGGGTGGCTGGCAGGATCAGGGAGATTTTGCATGTTCTAGACTTTGCCACAGCACATTAACAAAACCACGGGTGGGTTTCCATTTTACAGGTGGGGAAACAGAGGCATAAGAGGGCAAATAACTTACAGGACCAATGGGCCAGAGTGCTACCCACTCCCTTGTGCCTCTGTCCTAAGAAGAAACTTCCTGAGCCCTCAGGGCTTCCTCATCTCTGTACTGGAGGAAAACCCTTCCCCAACCATATCCCCGTCCTCACCTCAGCCCGCCTCACCCAGACTCTCTTCTGGGGAGTCTTCTTTTGTTCCTTCTAGCTGTCCTGCAGTGTGGGCCCATGGCTGACCTTTCTGAGGGAGCAGCAGCTGGACTCACATGGGATCTGCACAGAGCAGGTTTCTATTGGTACATGAATGAGTAGTGAATCAAAGTGTCAAGGTGTAGGCAGATCCTGTAATCATTTGTCAGACAGAAACTGGAAAAAATTTACACCAAGAGGTACATTGTATGCAGAGGTGTTTATTGAAGTATGTCAGAGCCCTGTGTGGGTCAAAATATGCAAAGAAGAAAGGAAGCATGTGTCAAGGGCCAGTGGTGAGCCTTAAGGCATGGAAAGGTCTAGAGGACCCAGGAGATGTACAAGCCTGCAGGAAAACACTGAGAACCACAGGACACATCTTCATGGTGGTTAGGAGGGGCTTGTGGGCTTCTGGTTAGGGTATGATGGGCACAATGCATTTCCTCGTAGTCAAAGCGATGAATGCCCAGCTATAGATGAAAGAAAGGGGCACTCTGGGGCATGAGATGAGATTCAAGCTTTGAGGCATGATCACAGCCAGGAATCCAATATTAACATTGTTACCTGGAGGTGTGATCAGAGACTTAGATCTTGCACTGGCAGCAAACAGGGACACAGCAGCCAGACTGGCAGCAGCAGGGCTTGCAGCAGCTGGACTGGAAGCAGGATGAGCCACAATCCAAAGAGCAGCAGGGCTTGCAGCAGCTAGACTGGGAGCAGCAGGGCTTACAGCAGCTGGCCTGGCAGCAGGATGAGCCACAACCCGAAGAGCAGCAGGGCTTGCAGCAGCTGGACTGGAAGCAGGATGAGCCACAATCCAAAGAGCAGCAGGGCTTGCAGCAGCTAGACTGGGAGCAGCAGGGCTTGCAGCAGCTGGCCTGGCAACAGCTGGATGTGCAGCCTCCACAAGAGCCACAACCCCCCTTGGAGCACCCACAGGATCCACAGCCCCCCTTAGAGCACCCACAAGAACCACAGCCTCCCTTGGAGCAGCCACAGGAGCCACAGCCCCCCTTGGAACACCCACAGGAGCCACAGCCCCCCTTGGAGCAGCCACAGGATGCACAGCCTCCCTTAGAGCACCCACAGGATGCACAGCCTCCCTTAGAGCACCCACAAGAACCACAGCTTCCCTTGGAGCAGCCACAGGAGCCACAGCCCCCCTTTGAGCACCCACAGGATCCACAGCCCCCTTTGGAGCAGCCACAGGAGCCACAGGTAGAGCAGGAACAGACTGGCACACAGCAGCACACGGGCTTGCAGCAGCACACGGGCTTGCAGCAGCAGCTGGAGCCACAGCCTCCACAGCTGGAGCCACAGCCCCCACAGCTGGAGCCACAGCCCCCACAGCTGGAGCCACAGCCCCCACAGCTGGAGCCACAGCCTCCGGAACAGCCACAGCAGGTCATAGTTCTGGTGATTGAGATGTTGTGGTTAGAGGAACAGGTGTTAAAGAAGAAGCGTAGGTGTGGAGCCTCCTGGGCCTGGAGCCTTATATCCCTGGCCAGGACAGGTGTGAGGCTGGTCACGCAATCATTTCCTTGTTTTTTAATGCAGTGTTCTGTGGACACGTGTTGCTGTCCTCTGTGTTGTTTGTTTTTCTTTGGTCATGTTGATACTTTTTGGAGTGAAAATGTGAGCTTTCCTCACAAGATCATTTCCTTATGGGATTCACACTGGAAGGAAAAATAACTCTCACCTGACCCAGGCAAGCAAGGGTGCCCTGTGGAGTCTCATGCTCTATTCTTGGTACTAGCTCTTTCTGCCCCTTTGTCTTTGGATAAACTCCATTGTCCCCCACACCTAGCTTCCCTTCTACAGAATGGGGCTGAAAATAGTAGCCCCTAAGAGTGACATGAGCATCGCCTGAGATAATGTAGGTCACACACCTTTCTAAGCAGCCCACATACTTCAGGGCCTCTCATGAGAATAACCATTTCTGGGGCCTGGCATGATGGCTCAATGGTTTAAAGCACCTGCAGGCGGCTGCAGGGACCGTGGTTCGATCCCCGGCACCACATGCTGCACCAGCCCTGCCCTTAGGGCAGGCTGAGCCAGCCATAAAAACAAACAAAAGTTCTGAAACAAGAAAAAAAAAAAAAAAAAAAAAAAAAAAAAAAAAAAAAAAAAAAAAAAAAAAAAAAAAAAAAAAAAAAAAAAAAAAAAAAAAAAAGAGAGAGAGAGAGAGAGAGAGAGAGAGAGAATAACCACTTCTGTGGGCCTATGCTCTGTGACCACTCAGATGGTGGCCTCCCCACTGTGCTACCAGCTACGTGATGACCTGATGCTGCCACTACCAGCCACTCTGCTTGCTCCAGGCTGTTCCCACTGAGCAACACCTTCTCAGCTGTGACAGTGACATGGTGGCAGTACGTCATCCTTCCTGGCGATATCATCGCTCCTTCTGGCAGCTAACCCAGCTAAATAATCCAAGGACTTAGAACATCAGAACTCCTCAGCCCTTGGAGTGTGTTGAGTGACTGTGTCTTTTGTTAACAAACCTTTCCCTTCACCTTTGAGATTATGCTGACTCAGTGCCTCCGAGGGAACTGAACCAGCTAAGAAAGGCCTAGGGACTAGAGAGGAGGGGCTTGCAGGCCCCCCCCTCCCCCCCCCCCCGTCTCACTCGCCCCTGGAAAGGGGCAAGAGACACTTGAAAAATGTACCTGAGGGGCTGGGGCTGGGGAGATAGCTCAGGGGCACAAGGGCCTGCCTGGCAAGTACAAGGTCCTGAGTTCAATCCCTGGTTCCACCAAAAAAAAAAAAATGTACCTGAGAGGAAATTTGATGAGCTTGGATTGGTGAGCACATCTGTGCACCAGCAGACGCACAACCCAAGGCCACAGAGACATGAGCTCCACCTACACCCGCCCTAGCATCACTCTTCTCTGGTGTCTTCAGGATTCTGTGCAGCACACTTTACAGTAAATAGGTGAGTGCAAGTACAGGCGTACCTTCGCACCCAATGACTTTGGAATTCCTCGAATTTGGTGCTAGACACATTTGGTGTGAAAATTCCATCCTGGTGTTTGTAGTTTGCTTGATAATCAGTACACAGGCAAGAGCTCATGAGGACTACCTGCTTTTGTGACTGGCTACCTTTCCCAGCCAAAACAATTTGCTTGGTACTCATTGTCCTGGAATCAGTGGATGAGTGCCAAGGCACTGCTAGTGTTTCTCTGAGCTCTGACAGCCCTTCAAGCGGATTACCAGAGCCCAGGGAGATGCTGGGAACCCTGATTTATAGCCAGTCAGAAGTATGGGAGATCTGCAGTACTACCGGGTTGTCTCACAGAACTGGCCCATAGCCCGTTGCATCTGCATTAACCCCAGGTAGTGCCGGGGTTGAAGTGCATCACAGAATACACACTGGCGTTGGGGAGTCGGCTGGTGTGGGAGGATTCACCACATCTGGTACTCTAAGTGCCCGGCAGAGAAAATGTTGCCTGGATTCCTAAAGACAGCAGGTGCGACCCAGCAGGTGGGAGGAGGCACAGGCTTCAGGTGCAAGCAACCTTTGGGCTCTATTTAGGTCGTGGCAGAGAAGGGGCCTTGTGGAGGACCGCCTGACCAGCTCTCCTTGAAGGAAGAGCAACTGTCTATTTTGACTGAGCCTGGCCCTATTTCCTTGTATTGATATGTACAGAGCTGGCTGGGACTTCTGTTTATCCTCTCAATTGGCCTTAAACAATGTATATTAGTCTAGCTGAGGGGCTGGCGATAGTCTTTGAAGATGGCATGCGTGTCTCCCTGGTAACCTACACCTGCTGCTCCTTAATGTGAGCCGGGTCAAAACAGGTCAATTTCGCTGCCAGCTGAGAAGGAGCCTCGAGACAGAGGCTATGACTTCCTGGCACTTGAAGAGTTACATCAAAGCTGAAGCACCAGACTACCCAAAACATTAGATACTATCTAATAGTATGCAGATTAATACACAGATTATTCCCTCTACATATCCTCTGCAGGTGGCAGGGGTAAATGTAGGCCCCCCCCCACCTAGCTCAGCTCACAGTATTCACTACCTCCCACAATTCTCAGTGATTCCTCCTCAAGCCACGCCCCCACTGAATAAAGCTGGGTGAGGCCTTGGATTGCTCTTTTTGTTCCAGAGAACCATATTTGTGGATAGACTTAGAACCTCTTGGCTCCCCAGTAGTCATAAATATATTTTAGTGCCTTTATTTTCACGGTGGGTTGCATGGGGAGTGGTAGATTGGAATCACCTTGGTGAGATTCCAATGATGTAACTTTGGGATTACAAATACTGACTCCTACAGGGCCTGGCCTCCAGACAGCACGCTGATGGTACACGAGACGCCTCCATCTCAGGGAAGCTGAGACTGTGCTCCTAAGGTTCCCTCTCACTCCGTGGTCATCGCAGCCCAGCCAGGCTGTGCACGCAGTCACCCCAGGAGAGGCCCCATCACCCACATGTGTCCCCGTCAGCTCCAGGACCTAGAACAGTGGGCCACAAGAGCATAAGCCTGGTGCTCTCTGGGGAGCAACAATGGCCACAGGTGTATCCTGTCTGGGAGGCGGTGGGGGCAGTCACCTCTAGAACTGTAGGCCATCATTTTCTCATGTCCTTTGTGCCTGAGGGACTGTCACAGGCATATTCTCACCCTGACTCAGGGTCACTTTCTCTCATAATTTGGTACATGTTATAAGGATAAATACTCTTTTTTTGTTTCCTAGTAATTAAAAAGAACAAAAAACCCCTGTCCCTCTACATTGCCCAGGCTGGCCTCCAACTCTTGGCTTCTAGTGCTCTTCCTGCCTCAGCCTCACAAGTAGCTTGGATGACAGAGAAACATCATTACTCCCCATTTTGCACGGGGCAATCCAAATATGTTGTGAATATTTAAATAAAATTGGGGCCAGCCAGATAGCTCAGCAGACTAAAGTACCTGCATAGGCAAGTGCAGAGACTGAGGTTTGGTCCCCCAGAGGGCTGTGCCCTTTCTGCACCCAGAGCATACTAAGATGGGGACAGAGACTGGGTGTGGTGGCACATGCCTGGGAGACTAAAAACAGGAGGATCACTACGAGTCCCGTCTGTGTAAAGAAACCCTGTAGATTCTGTACTAAATGAAAAAGAAAAAGAAAACAAGAAAAAGAAATTACTACAGTAACAGATACATTGCTATGAATCACTCTCAAAATTCCCTTCCTTACTTTATTTTTTTAGCTTATTTTTATGTACAGACCTGTAGACCCTATACTAAATACATAAAAATAGGCGCTCCTGCCGTGCCCACTGCAGAATCTTCACGCTGGCCAGTGGTGGTGGCCCCCAGGTGCTTGTGGTCACAGCTGCCCCTCCTCCAAGCCTGTTCACGCACACACTTTCAGAGACACCCACCCGCCCATAGTCTATTCAAGGCAAACCAGCCTCCTTCTGGCCCCTTACCTTCCCACTTCCCTGTTTTATTTTCTTCCTTTGAGCTCTGTGATTTAATTGTCCATTTTGCTTATCGGTCTGTCTCCTGCACAGAATGTCAGAGCTGTGAAGGTGAGAATTTTGCTCATTTTCTTCTTGACTGCTACACCATCAATGAGGGGTCAGGGAGATAGCTCCATGGCACAAGTGCCTGCCTGGCAAGTGCAAGGTTGTGAGTTTGAACCCTGGTCCTGCAAAAATAAATAAGTAAGTAAGTAAATAAAGAAATAAAATAAATAAATCCTTAATGAGTGTATTGTTTTCTTTTCTTCTTTTTTTTTTTTTTTAGGGAAGGATCTATAGGGTGTTCAGGGTCTCACTACTAGATTGGACTCATAGTGATCCACCTGTTCATAGCCTCCCAAGAGCTGGGATTACAGGCACGTGCCACCTCACCCAATCTCAGTTGCCGTCTAGGGGTACCCCATGGACAGGCCAGCAAGGCCTGAGTCTTCAGGGATGGAACCCCTGGCCCCTGCTCCTGCTTGCAGGTGCTTTAATCTACCTAGCTATTTGGCTGGCCTCTTTGGGCTATTATGCTGTGTTTAAGGAGACTTTTTTTTTTTTTTTTTAACTTACCTTATTCAGGAGTAATCAATCAAAGAACTAGCATTTCAAAAACTCTGGGGGAAAAAAAAAAACTCTGGAAAATTCTTCCATATTAGCCCTGGAAGTCACTGTGTGTTAGGTTCTCTCTCTCTCTCTCTCTCTCTCTCTCTCTCTCTCTCTCTCTCTCTCTCTGGTAAACTTTATTTTTACTTTTTGCAATGGTAAATTTTTATTGCCTTAAACTGCATATGAGAACAAATGTGCAAAAGTTTCTCATTTAAAAAAATAGTTTAGGGGGGCCCGGCGGGATGGCTCAGTGGTCTAAAGCCCCTGTTTGGGAAAGCTTGGGCGGCTTCAGGGACCTTGGTTCGATCCCCGGCACCACATGCTGCGCCAGCCCTGCCCCCGGGGTGGGCTGAGCCAGCCATAAAGGTTCTGAAACAAGAAAAAAATAAATAAATAGTTTAGGGGCTGGGGAGAAAGCTTAGGGGCACAAATGCCTGCCTGGCAAGTGCAAAGCCCTGAGTTCAATCCCTGGTTCCTTAAAATAAATAAAATAAATAAATAAACAAACAAATAAATAAAATAAAATAAAAATTAAAGAGAAAAGCAATGATACAGAATTTCAAAACAAGAAAATAGGATGTTAATATCCTATTTGGTTATATACAGGGAATTTGGTTTCCCTGTATATTTCTCTCAGATATGCCAGCCTGGGCATGTCATATGCAAATTTCTCAGGCCACCTGGGGTGAGGTACAGATTCAGCTGCAGACTCTTGTCTGCCTGCTCATAGTGGCTCAACCACACAGTCTGAGGCTGGTTTCAGGGTTTCCTGAGTCCCAGTCATGAGGAAGGGCTACCTCTGGTCCCCCAATATAGGTACCACCATCTTCTGTGTCCAGCACTACCTTGGCTGTTGGGTCTAAGGATTTATTACTTTTTCACTAACTCAGGGAACTCCCGCCCCTCCCCCCCAAAATCAAAGAATCACTTTTTAAGAACATCTTTATGGAGACTAGGATTTTGCAATTCAGAGGGAAGTGAACCCCATGATGCCCCCAAGCCCTATATGTCTTGGAGATAAGATGTGATTTCCGGTGCCCACGTATAAATATTATGGGATGAGCCACAGCCCTGCCAGAAAACATCTTGGCTTGTGGTTTCATGTGATGATAACGTTCTTCACAGGGGTAATGCTAAGATATGGACACACCGCAGAAGGGGCCCTAATCCCACAGGGATTATATATTAAGAAATTAAGGCACAGGGGCCCGGCAGGATGGCTCAGTGGACTAAAGCACCTGCTTAGGAAACTTAGGCAGCTGCAGGGACCGCGGTTCGATCCCCGGTACCACATGCTGGGCCAGCCCTGCCCTCAGGGCAGGCTGAGCCGGCCAGAAAAATAAATAAATAAACAAACAAAAGTTCTGAAATAAGAAAAATAAAATAAAATAAAAAAATTCTTAAAAAAAAAAAAGAAATTAAGGCACAGGCATTCACAGAGGGACACCTGGATGAGGACACTGGGAGAAGACAGTGTCTATACACCGAGGAGAGACACTGTGGTCTTGGTCTTTGTGCTTCTTGAGCTGTAGAACAATCAGTTTGTCTAAGCCATGAGGTTTGTTGTGATGGAGCCCGAGCTAAGGTACAAGGGAAGCAAGGTGTGGGGTGGAGCAATGCAAGAATTAGACATGTTTCTAATAATACAGAGGCTAAAAACAAAGACACACATGGTGAACTCTTGGGAGCTATGGAGTGTTTATTTAATAGACTCAGACTGAGCATTTAACAACTGGAGCAGCCAGGCAAGGGAATGTAATTGTATTCAAGAAGGAAGAGAGGGTTCTCAGGAGTGGGGCCTGCGGTCTTCAGTCCCGCTGTATCCTCTAGATATACTCCAAAAGCAACCTGAGCTCAGGCAGCTGAGAGTGACATAAAGATGAAGGGATGCAGGAAGCAAGCGCAGGACGGAAGAAGGGCCCTGCTGGCAGCACCAGGCTAAGGATGCTAACAGCACGTGGCATGGGATCTCTGGCCCTGAGGAGGCTGGAGTGGTGGAATCAGGAAAAAGGAGGGAGGGTTCAGGAGGAATGGGACATGGGAAGTCCTATGGCCTCAGTGCTGGACAGAGGCTGCTGTAATTCAGATAGGACAGCTCCAGAGTGGTTCATCAGGAGTTCAGGACACGATTCCAATCATTTCTAGAGAGCTAGATTGGCGAGACCTGACATCTGTATCCAAAGCCTCAGATCTTGCACTGGCAGCAGATGGGGACATAGCAGCTGGACTGGCAGCAGGATGAGCCGCAACCTGAAGAGCAGCAGGGCTTGCAGCAGCTGGACTGGGAGCAGCAGGGCTGGCAGCAGCTGGCCTGGCAGCAGGATGAGCCACAACCCGAAGAGCAGCAGGGCTTGCCGCAGCTGGACTGGGAGCAGCAGGGCTTGCCGCAGCTGGACTGGGAGCAGCAGGGCTTGCAGCAGCTGACCTGGCAGCAGCAGGGCTGGCAGCAGCTGGCCTGGCAGCAGGATGAGCCACAA
>PVJA010026866.1:0-29210 GCA_004027025.1 Myocastor coypus | reverse complement strand
AGAGAGAGAGAGAGAGAGAGAGAGAGAGAAATTAAATTAATTAATTAAATAAGCACTTTAGAATGACATTAACGGAAACCTAGAAAAAAAGCAAGATTAGTGATCATAATTTCAAACAAATAAGATTTAAAGTTAAAACTAATTAGAAGAGGCAAAGAAGGTTACTGTGTAGTAACTACAGGAACAATTCAACAGGAAGAGAAAACAATTATTAACATAAATCACTAAGCAAAATTGAACCCAGCTATGTAAAACAAGAGGTACTAAGCATAATAAAAATCAGATATATACCAGCACAATTATAATTGAAGACCTTAATAACACTACTGCCACAAGTAGCTGAACTAGATGAAAAAAAAAATTTAACAAATCAACATAGAGTTAAACCAAACCTTTGAACAAATGAGACTTAATAAATGTCTGCAGTATTTCCAACAACAGAATATACATTCTCATCTGTACTTGGTACTTTTCCAACACAGACCATCTCATAAGCCCATAAAGCATGATAAATAAAAGCACAACAATTGAAAATATCCATGCATATTCTTAAATAAAACCAGAAATCAATGTTAGAAGAAACCACAGGTGTGCATAATGCTGCACACCTATAATCTAAGCATTCAGGAGACAGGCAGGAGCATTGCCATGAGTTCAGGGCTAGCTCAAATTACAGAGCAAGATCCTGTCTCAAAAAGCCAAAAAGGAAGAGAAAAAAGGCCACAGAAATTATCAAGATGCCTAGAAATTATGCAGTACCTAGAAAATACCAAGGAAGAAATTATACAGTTCCTAGAAACAAAATGCTATTGCAATACATTTGAACCTATGGAACACAATGAAAAGAGCCCTAAGGGGAAATTTTATAGCTTTGAATGCCCACTAAAATAGAGTGAGTTCAAATAAATAAGTTAATAATGTTCTTCAGTGTCCTAGAAAAATAAGAATGATCCAAATCCAAAGCTCAAGGAGGGAAATTATAAAGAACAGAACAGAAATTAAAGAAATTGAGACTGTTGCAATAACAACAAAGAATCAATGAACTGAAGAGCTGGTTCTTTGAAAGAAAGAAAAAAAAAAAAAAGGCAAGAAAAAAAAAGCAAAAAAGCAAATATACTAACTAATTCCTACACAGTCTACCAAAAACAGAAAGAAGAGAGCCCGATCCATGCAGTTAGAAATGAAAAAGGTAAAATAAATGACAACAGACATGATAAAATAAAAGATTACTATCTACTTTACAAATCTGTGCCCAAATAAATTCAAGAATTCAGAAGAAATGAGTTGGTTTCTAGGTTCTTAAGAAGTACCAAGATTAAAATACTTTGAATAATGAGCAATGGCATTGAATCAGTTAAAAAAAAAATCTAAGAAAATTTCCAAGGAAACTCCAGGTCCAGATGAATTTATTATTAAATTCAAGTTCAATCATTAGTAGTCATGAAGCTTTTTAATGAAAGTAAAAGTGAGTACACATAGTCATTCTTAGACACTGCCATTACCATAATTCCAAACCAGACTAGGATCCAACCAACATGCAGAAATGCTGAACAAGATACTGGCAAACAGTAAAGCAAAATTTCCCCTCTACAATCAGGATCAAGGCAAAAATATCCACTTTCACCACTCTTGTTGAACAAAAGTCTCAAAACATACAGCAATCAGGCAAGAAAAAGAAACAAAAGATATAGAGAGAGGAGAGAAAGAAGTCATTGCAGAACCAAAAGTTTCCACCAAAAGACTCCTTCCTGGAAGTAATAGTCAAATTCAATAGCTATTGTAAATGGTATTAATCCCTTCATTTCCTTCTTGATGAGTTTATTATTGGTGTTCAGAAGTGGTATTAACTTTTGTACGTTGATTTTGTATCAAATTTGTATTTTGTATTTTGCATCAAATTTGATTTTTGGTCAAATCAACATACAAAAGTTAATACCACTGCTGAACACCAATAATAAACTCATCAAGAAAGAAATAAGGGGACCAATACCATTTACAATAGCACAAATAAAAGTTAAATATTGTAGTTAGAACTTAACCTCACTAAGGAGGTGAAAGACCTCTAAAGGAGAACTACAGAGCCAGGCGTGGTGGCGTACACCTGTAATCCCAGTGTTTGGGAGGCTGAGGCAGGAGGATCAATGTGAGTTCAAGACCAGCCTAGGCTACAAATGTGAGCTCAAGGCCAGCCTGAACTGCATAGCGAGACCCTGTCTCAAAAAGACAAAAAGAAAGAAAACTACAATAGTCTGACAAAATCAGAGGGGACATCTGAATGGAAAGATATCCCCTATTACTGTAGGATGAACCAATATAGTCAAATTGGGCCTACTGCCAAAACCTATCTATAGACTGAACCCAATCTCAACCAAAATACCAATAGCATTCCTCACTAAACTGGACAGACCAATCCTAAAATTCATATGGAATTAGAAGAGGCCTAGAATAATAGCAAAAGTGATCTTGAACAACAAGAACAAAGCAAGAGGCATGATCCTGACCTTCACATTATACAACAAAGAAACAGTCATTAAAAAATCAGCATAGCATTAGCAAATATAATAACAATGATAATATAAGAAAGGGACGGAAGACATGTACATCAATGGAAAAGAATCAAGATTTCAGAAACTCCAGGCACATTGAGCTACCTGAGCTTTAACAAAGGGGCCAAAACATACACTAGAGGAAAGATAGCCTCTTTAACAAATGATGCTAGAAAAACTGGTATCCCCACATGCAGAAGATTCAGGCTAGATCCCCATCTCTCACCTTGTACTAAACTGAAATTAAAATTGTTCAGTGATCTAAATATTAAAACAACCTCCCAGCACTTGGGAGGCTGAGGCAGGAGGATCAGTGTGAGTTCAAGACCAGCCTGGGCTACAAAAGTGAGCTCAAGGTCAGCCTGAATTGCATAGCGAGACCCTGTCTCAAAAAGTCAAAAAATAATAAATAATAAATAAATAAAACAACCTACTGGAATATAAAATAGGTTAAGCTCTTGAAGACATGTGTAGGCAAAGACTTTGCTGAACAGGAACCTAGTTGCTCAAGAAATAATGTGAAGAATTAACAAATAAGATCATATCAAATTTAAAAACACCTGCACAATAAAGGAAACAACCACCGGGGTGAACAGACAGCCTACAGAGAGAGCAAATAATTTTTTTTTACCTTTTCCTCAGAGAACTAATCTCTAGAATATATGAAGATGTCAGAAAATTAGATCCCTTAAATAAAAGATTCAATAAAAAATGGGCAACTGAAATGAATAGACATTTGTTAGAAGAATAAATGTTTAATACATGAAAAAAATGTTCAATCTCTTAAGAAATACAAATTGAAACAACACCAGGATTCTATCTGAAGCTAGGCATGGTGACATACACTTGTAATCCCATTACTTGGGAGGCTGAAGCGGGAAGATCATTACAAGTTTGAGACGAGCCTGGGCTACAAATTGAGCTCAAGGCCAACCTGAACTGCATAGTGAGACCCTGTCAAAAAAAAAAAGAACAAAAACAAAAACAAGAAAATTCCTTCTGAGTCAGAAAAAATGGCTGTTATCAAGAAATCATATGACAACAAATGATGGCAAGGCTTTCAGGGGGGTCCCTTGTACATTGGTGGCAGCAGTGTAATCTAATGAAAACATTGTGAAATTCAATATAGAAATTCCCTAAAAAACTAAAACAAGAAATTTCATTCAACCCAGATATTCCCCCTCTAGATATATTCCCAAAAGAGTCAAAGATGCTATGTTACAATGATACACTGCACTTCCATGTTTACAACAACACAACATGGAATTGACCTATACAGTAGGTCTATCAACAGATGAATGGATTAAATAAAAAGTATTTATGCACAGTGGCATACTGCTCTCTCATAAAGAAGGATCACGTTAAATCATCTGTAGGAAAATGAATGTACTTTGGGACCATAATATTAAGTGAAATAAAATAGACACAAAAGCTTAAATATTACATAGTTTCTCTTATATAAGAAACCCAAGCTATAAATAACATAAAAGATAAATAATAGGAAATAGATCTTTTGCATATGGGAAGACAACCAAGAGGTAGAAGGAAAAGAGAGCACCAGAAAAAGATTTTTAAAAAGAATTAAGAATTAAAGTGTGTTGTGTGCCTGTTGCCACACTTAAGGAAAGCAATCATGCTATAGACATGTCCTAATAAATAAGTGAATTAATAAATGAATACACTTTCACACTTTTTGTCTTTTTGAGACAGGTTCTCACTATGCAGTTCAGGCTGGCCTTGAGCTCACTTTTGTAGCCCAGGCTGGTCTCGAACTCGCACTGATCCTCCTGCCTCAGTCTCCCAAATGCTGGGATTACAGGCATGAGCTACCACGCCCGGCCACTTTCACACATTATTCAAAATGTAAAATTATGGGGCAGAATAGATAGCTTAGCAGTCTATGAACCTTCCTGGCAAGTGCAGGAATTAGGGTTCGATCCCCGATACCTCATGCTGTGCTGATCACTGAAACCAGGCATGGTGGCACATGCCTGTAATTCCAGCACTGGGGAGGCTGAGACAGGAGGATCACTATAAGTCTAACCTGTGTAGTAAGACCGTTTACCAAATAAATCAATAAATAATTTTTAAAAAAATAATTAAAATTATAAACTACTTGGGTCATTTTTATCTATCTCTACTAAATGTTACATCATTCTTCTAAAACTCTCCCACAAAAAGTTTGGTGCGAGTATATAGTGGTTTCTTACCTGAATATTTCTCATAGCATATAAAATAGTGGAAAATTATAAATAATCTGGATGGCCAGCAATAGACATTTGGTTAAACTACAGTATATACATTAGAGGATTCTGAGGAGGTACAGAGTAAGAAGCAGCAACAGTCTGTCTCCCCTCCCCATGTAAGCAACAATTGCACTGACAGAATTTCTCTGATATAATTGTTTTGGAATTCTAAAGATTTCTGAAGGCTAATAAAATCCAGGGCGAGGCTTAGGTAGTAAATTAGTGTTCAATGTGGTCAATTTCAGCTCTAAGCACAACAGTAGCTCTCACCTCCCATCCCAGCCCCAGCAGACGGCTGCTTTGTGTTCCCAGTATCCAAAATCCAGCTTGTGGGGCCGGCACTTCCTGCAAGCAGGCCTTCATGCTCTGGTTGCTGCCTCTGCTCACGGACGTGCAAAGTCAGGCAGCCATTTTGGTTGCCCTGTTCATGCTGCTGCAAGTCCCTGCTGGGGTTGCAGCTTCTAGGGACTTTAAGGCTACCACCACCCTTCCCCACATCATGGTGCTTTTTCATCTTCTTTTTTTTCATTCTTCCTTTGGGTGTCACACAGTAAAGATGAGAACATGGAAAACAACTGCATACAGGGGAAATTAGAGCATGACCACACACATGTCCCAAGAAAGGAACCAACTGAGAGAAGACAGAGTCCTTGGGCTGACATTTTCAAAGTGATAAAAAACAAAAAGGAACCCAAACCCAGCAAAACTATCCTTCAAAATGAGGGTGAGGTTAAGATATTCATAGATAAATTATGAGTTCACATTACTCATCTAGAAATATAAAGTCCAAGATTAAGTCATGTAGTAGACTACATATATTAAAAACTTCCCAGCAGAGAAAGCCCTAACCTTGTTAAATATACCTGATTTCACTGATAAGTTCTACTGGACATTGGAAGAACTAATATCAATCCTTCTTAAAATGCTCTAAAATATTGAAGAAACTTCTTTGAGGACTTTTTTCCCCTGAGGCTGCCTTAAGGGTGGGTGTGAGGATCAAACTGCCATCCCCTGTGCCTGACTGGCTTAAACCACTGAGCTAACTTGAAAGCTTTTTTTTTTTTGTACCAGTACCTTGCGCTTTTCAGACAGGTGCATATGCTGCTGAGCTACATCCGCAGCCCCTAAAGACACTTCTTAACTTACACTATGAAGCCAGTATTACCATGAAAGCAAAGTTAGACAAAGATTTTACAAGAAAAACTATAGATCATTCTTTTTGAACATTAAAATTATACACAAAATACTAGCAAACTGGATTCAGCAGTATAGTAAAAAGATTATATGCCATGGCCAAATGGAATTCAACCCACAAGGATGATTTAACATAAAAATCCTTCAATATCATAGATGACATTAATAGAAGATATAGTGTAGAACACACTTTGCTGTTTATTAAAAAAATAGGAAGAGAAGGAAATGTTTTCTGACACAGTAAAGGCTTTAAAGGAAAACCCTATAGCAAACATTAAACTCAGCGTTGAGGGGCCTTGCGGAATGGCTCAGTGGTCTAAAGCACCTGCTTGGGAAAGCTTGGGGGGCTTCAGGGACCGTGGTTCAATCCATGGCACCACATGCTGCGCCAGCCCTGCCCTCAGGGCGCGGGCTGAGCCGGCCATAAAAATAAGTGAATAAACAAATAAAGGTTCTGAAACAAGAAAAAAATAAAATAAAAAATTCTTTAAAAAAAAAAAAAACAGCCGGGTGTGGTGGCTCACGCCTGTAATCCCAGCACTTGGGAGGCTGAGGCAGGAGGATCAGTGTGAGTTCGAGACCAGCCTGGGCTACAAAAGTGAGCTCAAGGCCAGCCTGAACTATATGAGACCCTGCCTCAAAAATAAATAAATAAATAAATAAATAAAATAAAAATAAAAATAAAAAAACAACTCAGCGTTGAAAGACTGAAAGCTTTTAAAGGTAAGGATGTCAGCTTCATATGCTTATATTCAATGTAGTACTAGAATTGCTAGACAAGGAAACTAAGCATAAAAAAATACAAGGCATCCAAATTAAGTAAAATTACATACTGATTATAGATATCGTTATATGTAGAAAACCCTAAAGATCATATTTAGAACAAAATATTGGAACTGATCAGTGGATTTAACAAAGTAGGAGGATATAAATTCAACACAAAATTAGCTACATTTTTGTGTACTACCTGTGAAAAATCTGAAAAAGAATTTATAAAAGGTTTGATTTGTAATAGTATAAAATACTCAGAAATTACTTAAAGAGGTAAAGGATTTGTACAATTTTTTTGAGACAGGGTCTCACTATGCAGTTCAGGCTGGCCTTGAGCTCACTTTTGTAGCCCAGGCTGGTCTTGAACTCACACCGATCCTCCTGCCTCAGCCTCCCAAGGGCTGGGATTACAGGTGTGCGCCACCATGCCCGGCTGTACATTTTTTTAAATATTTATTTATTGTAGGATCTCACTATGCAGTTCCGACAATAGTGATCCTCCTGTCTCAGCCCCCCTCATACTGGTATTACAGACATGCACCACCACACCAGGTTTCAGTAGTAGACTTAGCATGTCCAGGGTTCTGTGGCTGGCATGGTATTGGTACCAAGGATCAAACACAGGTCCTTGCACTTGCCAGGCAGGTACTTAAATCACTGAGCTATCTTCCCAGTCCCAGTTTTGTTTGGTTTGGTTTTTTTGCGGCGGGGGAAGAGGCTGGCTCAGCCCAACCTGAGGGTAGGACTGGCATATTGTGTAGCATACAAGGGATCTAACCGCAGTCCCCTATGCCTGCCTAAACTTGCCTAAGCAGGTGCTTTAGACCACTGAGCTGTCTCACCAGCCCCCCAGTTCTTTCATTTTAAAGAAAAACATTGCAGAATTTCAAAACAAGATGACAGAAAATTAATATGTATTATATTGCATATCAAAGTAGTTCTCAGCCTAGCCAGGCATAGGCGTAT
The DNA here is from genome assembly GCA_004027025.1 of Myocastor coypus. Classification (NCBI taxonomy): domain Eukaryota; kingdom Metazoa; phylum Chordata; class Mammalia; order Rodentia; family Myocastoridae; genus Myocastor; species Myocastor coypus. Next base: position 21,487 of record PVJA010026866.1, on the reverse strand, counting down.
AAAACTGATCAAACAGTATAAGCACCACCTGTTTCTTTCCATTAACTAATAGAAATTAGTAGTACAATTAGCTATCTTGTGTGTGTGTGTATTTTTTCCTTCTTTCTTTTCTCCCTTACCCATCCCAGTTTGTTTTCTTTTAAGCAGTTTCTTTCCCTTTCACAATATCTATTATACCTTTTGGACTTTATTTACTCTTTCAGTTTCTTACATTAGGGACACAACACGATGGTGATTCATGCAAATATGATCTCTAGTTGCATCCAACTACATATAAAAGCCTCATGTTTGTCTTTCTTTACAGCTTAGTTATACTCCATTGTATAAAAGTACATCTTTTTTATCCATTCTTCAGTTGATGGGCATTTGGGTTGTTCCCAAGACTTATCTGTTACTGATTATGATGCTATAAATGTGTGCACATATATCACTGTGGCAAATGTTTTTTAAAAGGCTAACCAAAAAGAAGACAAAGAGAAAAAGATTTTAAGGATACCTACAAAGATGAGTTGTGTTTGTATTTACAGCTATGGCAGAATGAAAATGTCAGTTTTCCCCCTAAAGATAAAAACCATGACTAAAACTAGAATTTTTTTTTTTTTTCTTTTTTGGAAATTTTCTTTTAAAGAAATAAGTGCTTGAGGAATCTGGAAAGTCACCAAAAACAAGAACAAATAACATGGAGCCTGATTCTGCCTTCTGTTTTGTTATGTGTAGTCATCAGTCACAAGTTCCTAGTCTTTTTTAATGTATTTGGTACAGGGTCTCACTGAGCAGCTTGGACTATAGTGATCCTCCTGTTTTCAGCCTGCCCAGTGCTAAAATCACAGATGTGTGCCACCAAGCCTGGACTCAGTGGCTGGCTCAGTGAGGCTGGGGATAGGGCGGTGCGGTATGTAGTGCCTGGGAGTGAAAGTTGGTCCCTGAGCTTGCCTAAGCAGATGCTTAGTCCACTGAGCTATCTTTCTGGCCTGCAAATTTCTAGTCTTTATGTGTGGAAATAAAACACCTCTAATTCCCAGTACCACTCATAGCCACTAACTGAAATGAACATTCAGAAACCCACTTCAAGTGAGCCCAGATATACAAGAAGATGTAGTATGGGAACACAGAAGAACATCCTCAACTTGCAGGGTCGGACAAGTCACAGGAATTTCCAGGGCTCTGGGATCAGGCTCCTTAGTATCTGTATACATAGTCTGCAGTTCTCAACATCACTTCTTTTTCTAGCGCCTTACATCCCTCATCCCTACTACTTTTTGCTTTATTCTTCTCTTTCAAAAGTATTGTCTTCTGCAGAACAGCTGTCACTGTGTGGACAGATATGTGGCCAAAGAACCCATCTGTGTGTCCTCAAGTCTGTATATACTTAGTTCAGACAGCTTTCCAGATGGGTGGTCTGACTCAATTTCAGGTTTCTCCAAGAGAATTTGCTTAGGCCAGATTGAGACCTGTGTCCATCTGGCCTTGTAGAATCTGTGGAGTCAAGGTCAAATGCAGGCATGGCTGGGTGGTGGTACCATCTGGTAGGATGAAGTTAAACATGTATTCTGTGAAAGAAATGCCATGTAAATTTTTCCATATTTAAGCCTTCTAACAAAGAAATAAATTATTAGTCTTTAATACAGTGTTCTTTGGTGAACATGTATTTATTTCCTAAATAGCGTGTCTTTCTATCATTGGAGAGCTTTATTGTATTACCTAGTGTAAATCTGGGCCTACCAATTTGTCAGTATTTTTTGACTTTTTGATTTTAGATTGATTAATTTACAACCATATTTGCAAGTGACTATGGGAATCCTGTACCACTTTAGCTCTATCCTCTATCTCATGAGCATTGTTCCTTAATTATATAATATTCAAAGATAATAGTTGCTCATTATTAGCATTTTTTTCCTGAATGAGACAGATATTGGTATTTTGGAGAATAATTTAAAAGTATTAGCTATTCTTACACAGTCCTCAGTGGTTAAGAGTTGTTTTCTTTTAAATTGACTAATTTTGAACAGGCTTATTGAAACAAACAATATTTTCACTATGAAATCATCAGCAGACTAGCTGAAGGAGCTGTACCATCATCTGTTTATCATGGTGTGCCACGTGGTGTCTATAAATCAAAACAGCAATAAACTGTAAATGTTTGCACACTGAAAATAGCTTCTTCATGTCTCCAGAGGGAAGCATTAGCAATGACCATGCTCTCAGCAGTAGCCAAGCTGTGTCTCTGGTTTGCTGGCTCTCTCTCAGTTCAGTGTCTTTGCCCATCACAAGCCCTGTGCAGGCTTTGTGTCAAATATGAATCAAAGGTTGGCCACACCACCGTGATTAGTTGCACTTTCACATGCTATCTCAGGCACATCCTTGCTTCCCCATTGCCACCACAGATCCAGTAAACCCCATTTCATTCCAGTGATTGTCATCTACAGTGACATGGGGCTTTTTCCAAACAAGTCCCTGGCAGAGATTCCTGGCATATGACAGCTTTGTTTCATGTAAGCTTGCCTCCCCAAATTAGATGAGGGCCTTGCCTAAGTATGTGTTTCACATACTGTCAGAATAAAGTAGGTTCTTAGCGGGGGTGGGGGGGGGTTGCACGTGTGTGTGCATGTGTGCATTTGTGTGCGCACACACATGGGCTACTGATGATTGAGCCCAGCAAGCACCCAGGTTTTGTTTTTTTGTTTTTTTGTTTTTTTTCCATTTTGAGTCAGAATCTGTGTCTCAGAGTTGTCTAGGTGGCTTAGATTTTGTGATCTTCCTGCCTGAGACTCCTGAATAACTGGGATAATAAGTCTATACCATCTTGCCCGACTGTTTTTATATTATTATTATTATTATTATTATTATTATTATTAGTATTATTATTTCTATGTTTCTTTTAACCAACTAGTCATAGCATTAATTAAGCAGGCACTTATTATAAGTGCTAGAAATTGCAGTAGCTGTTTCTGTGTTGGTCATGTATATTTCCTAAAGCTCTAAAGCTTTTTCTTAATTCTTTGTTTTGTTTTGCTTTGCTTTGCTTTGCTTTGCTTTGCTTTGCTTTGCTTCGCTTCACTTCGCTTCATTTTGTTTTGCTTTGTTTTTGTGGCCAGCTCAGCCCACCCTGGGGGCAGGGCTGACATGGCTTGTGGTGCCAGGGATCAACCTGCCATCCTTGCACACTTGCCTAAGCTTGCCTAAGTAGGTACTTTAGACCGCTGAGCTATCTTGCTGGCCCTCTTAATTCATTTTTAAACTTATACATAGAAATGCAAAAGTTGTCCACATAAACTCTAGTACTTTTATAAATATATAAATAAATAAATAAATGTATATTATTTCTGTAGTTTTACTTACATTTCTTTCATTCTCTTATACTACCTAATTTCGCATCTCTTTTGATTTCCTTTAGCCTTTTTATTTATTTATTTATTTTTTCTTATTTCAGAACCCTTGTTTGTTTATTCACTCATTTTTATGGCCGGCTCAGCCCACCCCGAGGGCAGGGCTGGCGCAGCATGTGGTGCCGGGGATCAAACCGCGGTCCCTGAAGCCGCACAAGCTTCTCCAAGCAGGCTCTTTTGACCACTGAGCCATCCCGCCGGGCCCTAGCCTTTTTATTTATGAGTCATGTACATTCATGAATTCAACAAATGTTTATGGAGCATCTATTATATGCCAAACTACAACAGTAGCAGCCAATGAATAATTTACTGTTACCAAATTGTAAGTTATGCAGCTGTTTCAGTATCTAGTTTTATAGCTAATTGCTTGTAACTGCTACTATAAACAAGTGATATGGTTGTATACAAGAAGAAGCTGAGGAATTTCCTGTGGAGATAACATTTGAATAGGATGACCGTTTTCACCGGCAGTGCTGGAAGGAAGCTAGTGGATTGAGAACCAGGCTGAGATATTCAGAGCAAAAGTTAGAAGGTCCATAATGAACCTCTGATACCACATCTTTGAAATTCAGCCTCTATTCTAGGCTCTCAATACTAACTTGAGGCTGGAGAGATAGCTCAGCAGTATAAGCGCCTTCCTGGCAAGCATAACATCCTCAGTTCAAACTCCTGTACCTAAATAAATAAGTGTACCGTCTTACATTTTTTAATGAGGATCACATGAAAACACTCACTGCATAACTTTGGAGGCTTATCAGTTATCAACAGAGAGGAGTCTGACTCCATTTTTCATGTTTGATCACTAACAGGCTTTACCCCTCCCTCCTGCCTTACATCAGGCTGTACCAAGAAGCCCTCATGCTCCCTGTTCCATGCTGGCACAGCCCTTCTTCCAACCCTGCTCCCTACACTATCAAAGCCAAAGCTGGTACTCAGGTCCTCTCTCAGGCAGTTTTCAGTCCAGCTGGGGAATTGCTCTTTCCTTTTCACAAAGCCCCATCAATGGAAAGGGACAACAAACAGTGTTAGCCAGCCGAGGAAGCTGTAGGGATACTTCATAAGTGGGGGAGGAAGACACTCCTCAGAATTCCTGCCATAGAGAAGTGTCTCAATCTGCCCTACCTATATATGACTTACATAGACCCAAGTATAAAAAGGAATATAAATAATAGGTGCCTGGAATCGTTAGGCTGAGGGAGAAGCCACTATAAAACTGCACTGGAAGGACATTTTTATACCAATGTTGATAGAAATGTCATGAAAAATATTACACCAGTAGTAGGTCTAATATTATTCTTTAAGAATATTACACCAGGGCCCAGCAGAATGGCTCAGTGGTCTAAAGCACCTGCAGGCAGCTGCAGGAACCTCGGTTCGATCCTGGCACCACACGCTGCGTCAGCCCTGCCCTCAGGGCAGGCTGAGCCGGCCATATAAATAAATAAACAAACAAAAGTTCTGAAACAAGGAAAAAAATAAAATAAAATAAAAATTTTTAAAAATTCTTAAAAAAAAAAAAGCTTAAGAATATTACACCAGTAGAAAGTGTAATTCTTATTCTTTAAGAAAAAGAATCTCTATTTCTTAAAAAGGAAGCTTCCACTTAGTAAGAATTATAGGACAATGTGGATAAAATTACAAAGTAAAAAAATTAGCTTTATCAAAGTAGTATCAACCAATAGAAACCCTTAAACCTATTTTCATTATTTAGTTTTTATTAGTATATATTTGCTATATATAGTGATGATATGCATTCCAGGGGCTTTGTACTTGTACATAGTATGTCTTAATTCTTTTTCCCCATTCCCCTACCTTTCCTTCAACTGTTCTTCCCCTCCACGTTTACAAAAGTTTTGTTTCTGCAGATTCCTTCCATTGTTTTCTTTTGAAAGTCCTCTTTACTTTCCTTCCCACCTACTCCTTGTCTCCCTTCCCATGTGAACATGGTCTTCCTACTTCCCAGTGCCTTGCTTCCATTTTGCTTCTTATTTATACTTTGGGTTTCTTGCACAAGAGAAGCAGTGCAATATTTAAATATGTGAATAAAACAATTATTTTAAATAGCCAATTATAAAAAGAAATAAAAGGCTCTATATGGTTTCATTTTTATTATTTTTGTCTATACTTTTTTTTTCTTTGTGTGTGGGTGTTTTGTTTTGTTTTGTTTTGAGGTACGGGGGACTGAACTTAGGACCTTGTGCTTGCCAGGCAAGTGCCTATTCTACTGAGCTCTCTCCCCACCCCCTGTCTATACATTTTTAAAAGATCATTTTAATTTAAAAAATTTTAAAACCAAGTGATTAGTCAGATAGCAGTTTAGAGATAGCTGAAGAAGAAAATTAGAAGATACAATTGTAAATAAAACACAAAGAGGGCCCAGCAGGATGGCTCAGTGGTCTAAAGTGCCTGCTTAGGGAAGCTTAGGTGGCTGCAGGGACCACAGTCAGATCCCCGGCACCACATGCTGCGCCAGCCCAGCCCTCAGGGCAGGCTGAGATGGCTATGAAAATAAATAAACAAAAGTTGTGAAACAAGGAAAAAAAAAAATAAAATAAATAAAATTCTTTTAAAAAAACACACACACAAAAAGAGACAGGATGATGATACAATGAAAATATTGGAGTGCCATTAAGAAACATAGAATCAAAATTGTAGTTATCTTTTAATTTTAATTTTTTTTTATTTTATTTTTTTTAATTCACATGTCAGCTGGGTGCAGTTGTGTACATCTGTAATGCTAGCACCAGGTAGCTGAATCAGGAAGAATGTGAGCTTCATTTAGTTCTTATCCATGGTTTCCTCTGAGCACATTAAGATGGTTCATTTAAAGTCTATCTGGTCTGCTCAGGCAAATGCAGTCAGGCAAGGGGGACCTGGATTGAATCCCCAGCTCTTCAAAGCCTCATCCGCCATGCCCTGAAGGCATCATAAGACAAAAAAAAGTCCTTCTCAACTTTTGAGCTAGGGATACAGCTCAGCAACTTAAGTGCCTGCCTGGCAAGCACAAGGTCCTGAGTTCGATCCCTAGTACCAGAAAAAAATAAAGAAAATGAAGTCTCTGCCTAGTAAGTACAATGTCAGGGCTTCTTGTAGGTTGGTTTGGGCCAGTTGGGTTTTTTCCTGTAAATGGACCATTCTTTCATGTTTCTTTCTTGCTGTTGGCATTCTGAATACTGGAATGTGATAACTCTGGAAAACTGACTCACCCCTGCTTAATGGTTTGCTGTTGATTTCCAGGACCTGCAGTTGTCTGCTTAATGACTTTTCCAAACAACTTTTGCAAAAACTGTACTTCTGCTTCTGTGTGGTCACTGAACTCTCTATTCCATTATTTCATAGTCAGCCAGTAATCTGAGTTTCCTTAAATGCCTAAAGTTCATAAGTCTGCCTGCCCTTATTGACTCTGTAGTTTGACTTGTGGTGAGTTACTCCTCAGATGCTACGGTGACCCATCTGTAATTGCCCTAGCCCTCACTCCTGCTTGCTCTGCCAGAGGTGTGGACCTGGCTTCTTCCCTGGGCTCCTCTTATCATGCATCAGTCCTGGCCACCATGGTACACTGTTCTCCCTTACATTTTGCAGTATCCCTTTCAAGCCCTTACCCTCCAAGAAATTAAGTCTAGCCCCTTTTCCCAGACTGTTTAGATCTGTCTACTATTTGCTGTCTGCTGTTCCTTGTCCCCAAGGACACTCAGAGTAGTGTCTGACTTTCAATCTTTCTATAGATGCTGCACAGAAGGCTGTTACAGCCAAGGAATGGTGGTGACAAAGAGATCAGCCTCTTCCCTGACCTTTATGGAACTATAAAGTTCCATAGTCTGACAGGTCAGAGTGTACAACCACAGTATTTAAGTGAGGTCTGTGTTTTCCCACTGTGATCTTCCTGTCCAGCCTCCTGAATAACTGGGATTATTTATACAAATATTTTCTGAGGAGAAAAAATATATTCTTAGTTGTTTGTTCCAGACCAGGAAGATTCAAATGGCAGGACTCTTCATGAAAAGGGCTCTACAACAGGTTAAGGGTTTGGGAAAGCATTGGGGGACCCATATCAGAAAGGAGGCTGTGTCTGTTGGGTCATGCTCGTAAGATGTTGCAATATTGAGATCCAGAGTGAATGATACAAGAATATGAGAGCTTCCCTCAGGAGATAGACCCAGTGTTAGGCCCCCATGAGAACTGAATAGATATGAGGTTATGAATAAGTAAAATATCAACATTACTAGAAAATTTAAGGGAATAATTTTAATTTTTGAGTTTATCATTTGAGAATTTGTAAAGAATATATGGTTAGCATTTCAGAATTTATAAACAGCATTTTTTTAAAAAAAGGAAAATCCAAATTGCTTTATTAAATGACTGAAACTTTTGGTTTCCTTTAAATTACACTGATGGTTGCTGAAAAGATAGCTCAGTACTCTATAAGCACCTCTCTGGCAGGTACAAGGACCTGAGTTAGATCCCCTCTACTGCATGCCAAGCCGGCTGCACCATGCCACCCCGAAACTAGGTGTGGTGGTACATATCTGTAATCCTAGTGCTGGAGAGGCTGAGACAGGAGTATCACTATGAGTCTGAATTGTGTAGTGAGACCCTGTGTCAAATAAATAAATGAAAATTAAATTGCATGAGGTTCCACTATTTTTACATTCTCATCATGTGGTCATAACCTACTTTTTTGATCATAGCTACTGGAAGGGATATGAGGTGACTATGCTTTTAAGGAAAATTTAGAGTTAAACATCCTATAAATCTGTTCACGACAGCTCTTATTGTTGCTAAATGCTTAAGATACTTTATCTTACAAAGCCTGGCTATAATTTAGACTGATGCTAACATGTTCACACTTCCTGATTCTTAACAGTGTTTGTCCTATTTTTAATTATGAGGTCTTCAGTAAGTTGTTTTTGTTTTTGTTTTTGTTTTGTTTTTTTTGTTTGTTTTTGTTTTGGTTTGGTTTTTTTTTTTCTTTTTGAGACAGGGTCTCGCTATGCCGTTCAGGCTGGCCTTGAGCTCACTTTTGTAGCCCAGGCTGCTCTCGAACTCGCACTGATCCTCCTGCCTCAGCCTCCCAAGTTCTGGGATTACAGGCATGTGCCACCATGCCCAGTTCAGTAAGTTTTAAATCGTATATTCATCTGGTAGTATTATCTCTGCTCCTTCCACTGTACTTTCCCCAAAAAAAGAGCTGATTATTTCTTCTTTTAGAATGTATAAGTTATCTCTTCAGGAGAAACATGATTATAACTAAGCCCTTCCTTTGTAGGCTGTAATTGGAGAAATGATTTCATATATCCCTGGCATGTTAACAAGAGCCAGCCTTGGGAATGCTCTATGCGACATCACTATCTTATTCCTGTTCTGTTCATATCCGAACGCTGTACCGTACTGCTTCTGTTCACTGGTGTGGGGCAGTGGCAGGCCCATGCCAACAAAGGGCTTCCAGCTATGCAGATTTTAACATAACAGATTGTAAACTACATGTCTTAAGGTTTTTGTATGTACATTTATTTTTCAAATTCTGACTTTGTTCTCTCTTTTAGTGCATTTTCTTGCTTTATCAGAAGTAATTCCTAGGTTCAAGACCCAGGACCATAGAGGAACTAGAAGGAAGAGGCAGAAAAGCACATCTAGTTAGTATTCATTACTTATGGCACTTAGAAACAAAAAATTATTTTTCTATTAAAAATTTCTACATAAATGCTATCCTTGAAGATAACTGATTTTAAAAACATAATGTAATCCACATTTGTTGGGGGCAATAGTACAATTTCTAGTAAATTATAATCAGTTTCACTGTTTCATCTTTTTTTTAAGTAATAAGTTTCCAGTACATAATAGTTCACTTGGGGGACTTAATACATGTGTATTTTTCACTTTTTTTTTTTTTTTTTTTTTTTTTTTTTTTTTTTTTTTTTTTTTTTTTTTTTTTTTTCAGGATCAGGGTTCAAACTCACAACCTTGCACTTGCCAGGCAGGCACTTGTGCCTCTGAGCTATCTCCCCAGCACCAAGATAGGGTCTTGCATGCAGTTCAGTCCAGCTTTGAGCTCACCAGCCCAGGCTGGTGTCAAACCCACAACAATCCTCCTGCCTCAGCTTCCTGAGTGCTGGGATTACAGGCATGTGCCACCACACCCAGCATGTATACAGCTTATCCTGATCATTTTTAATCCCTTTACCCTCTCCCAAATGTCTTCCCTTGCTCCCAATGCACTTTCCTATCTCCCACCAAAAGTCCATCCTTTTGTTTCCTAGCATCTCTCCTTTATTTTGTTCTTTTATTTGTATTTTAGATTTGTCACAGAAGAGAAACTATACAATATTTTACTTTCTGTGTCTAACTTGTTTCATTTAACATTATGGTTTTGTTCATTACTTTGTTTGTTTTTGTCTTTGAGACAGGGTCTCGCCATGCAGTTCAGGCTAGCCTTGAGCTCACTTTTGTAGCCCAGATTGGTCTTGCACTGATCCTCCTGCCTCAGCCTCTAAACTGGGATTACAGCATGTGCCACCACACCTGGCCCCAACATTATGGTTTTAAGTTGCATTCATTTCCCTGTAAATGATATGACTTCATTTTTCTTCATGGCTATATGATATTCCATTGCAGATGACTCCAAATAATGGGCAAGTGAACTGAATACTTCTTGAAAGAAGAAGCACAAATAGCAAATAAATGCATGAAACATGTTCATTATTAGCCAGTGAAAAATCAAATGAACTCTGGGATTCTATCTTCCCCAGTCAGAATGTCTGTCATCAAGAACATAAAAAGCAACACATGCTGATAAGAATATGGAGAAAAAAGAACCTCCTCCATTACTGATGCATCCATGATTAAAATCAGCATGAAGATTCTTTAGGAAATTAAAAAATTCCATTTGACTAGCTATATCTCTCTTAGACATATTTCTGAAAGAGTTTAAGACATAGTGTTACATGTATATATAGCCATGCATATAGCAGTGTACTTCCCAAGAGCTGAGCTGTGGAAACAGCTTAGATACCTATCCACAGATAATGCATGATATTGTAAAGATAATATTGTAAACAAAATAAGGTGATGCACTTATACGTTGACATTTTGTCTTTAAGAAAAAAAACTGACAGCTTGGTGGGCTTAGCCACACTGTTTCTACTTCTACTGTTAGCCAAGGCTGCATAATCAGAGTTAGCTGTTGTTACGTACAGGCCTACAGAGCCCATCTCCCCTACTATCTCTTAAATAGTATCGGTGCACTTCCAAATTAACCTAGAATTGTACAGTCCTTTTTCATTTGTTTTAGTAAGCCTTGGCTTCTGGAAACTGGTATGTTTTGTTAATTTTATCAAAATATTCAAGCTAGCTGAATTACTAATAAGGCAGATTTTGAAAGGTAAGTAGGGCTTATAAACATTAAAACAAATGTCTGCAACTAAAATTTTCATGTAGCAAACATCTCTCAGGTACAGCTCTTGGGCTACTCATTTCAAATGTGATGCAACTAATTCTAGTTATGAAGGCAGAGAAATAAAAAACACTTGAAGTTTTATATAAACAAGCAAGAGGTAGTTAATATTAAAATGTTCATATTTTCAGATAACTAAGGATTTCTGTACACTAAATGCCAAAGAATAGGAAAGCACTAAGATCATTATTCAGAGCACATGCACATAAAATGAAAATTCCTTGTGTGTAAGGTGCATGGAAAACAGGATCCAAAAATTTACATATCGCATGATATGCCCTTATCTATCAGTCTTGACTCAAGAAAAAAGCCATCTCTGTTTCCTAAGACAGTAACCCATGCACTGCTAACTCAGAAAGGCTTGCAGATTTCCAATCTTAATCCAGGAGATCATTGGAAACACCATAGACTTTATGTTCTTTGTTTAAATTCCTAGAGAATCTATATATGGTATGCATTTGTGGCCACTGTCTGTAGCACAGATACAAGAGAGCAAGAAAAGATCCATGAGTTGAAGGAAGGCAAGGCAAAGCAAGAAAGGGTGTCTTATCACACAGTGCATTTTTAAAATTATAAATTCAGCTTATTGTCCTTTTTTCTACCAAATTATATCTTTTATGAGGTCAAAGATGCTGCCTTTTATTTTTTAAGTCCTTGTTAAAATACATACCTCCATGAATGGGGCGTGGTCATGCATGCCTACAATCACAGCACTCAGAAGCCAAGGCAGGACCATCACTAGGAGTTTAAGGCCAGCCTGAACTATATAGTGAGACCCTGACTCCAAAGAAAAAAAGATAGAATAAAAAAGGAAAGATGTATAAACACATGGAAAAACACATACATTATAAATATATAATTTGATTTTTTTAAAGAAATTTGTGAACTACCACCCAGATCAGGAAACAGAATGTGAAACAAGCCAGCCTGCACCAGATGAGTGGCACATTCCAGCTTCATGTGAACAAACAGGCCCATGCTGGATGCTTGCCTCTACTGACATGAGAACCTAGGCTCACAGCGTAGGGCAGCAGACACTGACCCAAGAGAACCACCATCCACCAGCTCTGAGCCAGCTTTGCATTTGGCCTGGGACAGCAGAAGCAAGGGTGGCAGTCAACCTGATTCTGGATGAGAACAGCATCCAGGGAGAGAAAGGAACAACCAGACCCTATGCCTATCGAAACTGAAGTTAACAGTTCACTTGAACCCCTGCCTCACACTCTGCATCCAGCAGAGACTAGAGGACTTACCACATTTTTCTACTCACCAGCAGGAGCTAGGGCTTGGACAGTAACCACAGTCTGGGGCCCGGAGGGCATATCAAGCACCCAGAGGTGCTAAGGCTGTATGGAGAAAATTGAAACTGTCTGGATCCCATGACTGCAGATCTTGGAAAAAAACACTATTCAAAAACATAGATTTTTCTTTTTTTTTTTTTCAAAGAGCACAATATATTGGGGGAAAGAAAGCTTCTGTCCCTTTGGGACAGAAGAGATCCAAAGTGGGTTGCCTCAAAAACATGGGAATATTTAAACACAATCTGTTTTTTATTGTTCTATTATTATTATTATTATTATTATTATTATTATTATTATTATTATTACTATTATTATCTTCACTGGTTTTGGGAGGAACTGAAAGCTTTTAGTTTCTTTTATCTCCTTTTTTGTTTTTCTCTATTACCTTTTTCTCTTAGCTTTTATTTCCTGAATTTTGCTGTTTATCTTTTTATTCTTTTTCTTATTTATTCCTTCCTGTGACTGTTCTTTTTTTACTTTCCATTTATCCCTTAATAAGACCTCCTATCTCACCTTCCTCTTGTGTCTTATATTTCATTGATGATTTTTCAAATTTTGCTTTTTTATTCTGTTTCCCCACCCCTTTACCTTTATTAGTGTAGTTACTAAGCTTTATGTATCTCTAGAAAGCTAGTTAACTTTTTTTTTCTTGTTTCAGAACTTTTGTTTGTTTATTTGTTTTTATGGCCGGCTCAACCTGCCATGAGGACTGGGCTGGCGCAGCATGTGGTGCCGGGGATCGAACCGCGGTCCCTGCAGCCGCCCAAGTTTTCCTAAGCTGGCGCTTTAGACCACTGAGCCATCCCCGCCGGGCCCCTAGTTAACTTTATGCTATTGCTGTTGAATACTCTTCTGTTGTTTGTAGAAGTTGTTCCACTTAGTAGAGATTTATGGTAGCTCAATATTTGGTTTGTTTCAGTGTTCATACTATAATTATACATCCCTTTTCAATGGTTAAGGGTGGTGTATTACTGGTACATAGGGTTTATATTTTATGCTACAATTGATGCTAGTTTTATTACTATAGCCAAAATGATATAGCAGTTGTTATTAACTGGGGGTTTTTGGCCTCCCAGTGTCTAGATTACTGTGTAGTCATTAATAGTACTATGGCCCATTCCTGGAGAACTGGGAATTGGGACAAATAACTATAACACCTCTAGATAATGGATGCAGATGAATCCTGGAACACATCCTGGGAAAGGCCACTAGTTTGCCACACCCATAGAAACATGGGAATTAAAGAGGTCTACCTACTAGACATGAAGCTTTCCAGATCAGCCAGATAGCTCAGCAAATTAAAGTGCTGTTCAATCCCTGGCTTGCTGTGCTGATCCTACCCCTGGGGTGCACTTAGTGATTAAGACTGGGCATGGTGGCACCTGCCTGTAATCCCAGTTCTTGTAAGGCTGAAAGATCTCTATGAGTCTGATCTGTGTAGTGAGACCCTTTAGGCCCTGTATTAAGTACATTAGAAAAAAAGAGTTTGGAAAAAACAAAGCTTTCCACTACAGTGAACCCAAAATTCTCAATGCTTACAGAGAGCGAGAGAGAGAGAGAGAGAGAGAGAGAGAGAGAGAGAGAGAGAGAGAGAGAGAAGAAGGAGAGGGAGAGGGAGAGGGAGAGGGAGAAGAAGAAGAAGAAGAAGAAGAAGAAGAAGAAGAAGAAGAAGAAGAAGAAGAAGAAGAAGAAGAAGAAGAAGAAGAAGAAGAAGATGAAGAAGAAGAAGAAGATGATGATGATGATGATGATGATGATGATGATGATGATGATGGTGATGATAAACAAGCAGATTACTGATTCACCCAAAGCAGATCTCTGGAACATCAAAGGGAAATAAACCAAAAGCCACACACCAGAGTTACTCAGTGATACCCGGGGAAATTTAAGAAGATCAATAAAGCATGTGGGAAGTTCACAGAAGATCTAAGTCTGCAGATACTGGGCTAAATAAATAAAACAATCCATATGTCTGTAGATAATACTAATAAAAAGCTAGCAGAGCTAAACAGAACTATATAAAACATGAATGACCAGTGTAGAAAGAAATCAGATCCACTGAAATGTTTAAATAGAAATTCAAGAGATTAAAAATTCTATTGAAAGTATGGGCAGCAAAAATGACCATTGTGAGAAAAAGTGTCAGAACTAGAAAACAAGACTTGCCAGTGACCACTTAATGAAAGATACTTTTAAAAAAAAATGTGTCCGGTATAGGCTCTCACTGCATAGTTTGGACTCAGCAGTCCTGTTCTCAGCCTCCCTAGTGACGGTATTACAGGCATGCACCACCACACCTGGTCTAAGTAGCCACAGGGTGGGGCTGGTGTGGCATATGGTACTAGAGAACCAACCCTGGTCCCTGTATTTGCCTAACAAAGCACTTAGTCTGCTGAGCTATCTTGCTGCCCTGTGAAAAATACTTTAAAAACAACAAGAGAACATGAAAAATAGTTGTAGTGGCTCCTAGATGATGCAAAGACTTATCTAATGTAAACTGGAATTAATGAAGACAGTGTACATGAGACAGAAAACCCATTTAGTGAAATAATAGCAAAAAGAAATGTTCAAATATGGCAAAAGAATTTAAAGTAAGGCATAAAGAATCCCAAATAGCCACAATCAAAAAAGAACTTTCGGGAAAATAAACCATTACAATAAAAAACTAAAATAATAATAATAATAAAATAAAATAAATAAAATAAAACAGTATGATTTTCTTAATAAAAGATGTTCTTGATTAAAAAAAAAAAAAAGAAGAAAAGAAAAAGAAAAAAAAAAGAACTTTCGGAGCTGGTGAAATAGCTCTGTGGAACAAGTGCCTGCCTGGCAAGTGCAAGGTCATAAGTTCAAGCCTCAGTCCTGCAAAAAACAACAAAACAAAACAAAAAAGAACTTTCCCATGACATGTAATCAAGATCCCAGAAGTACAGCACAAGAATAGAGTCTTAGAGAAAAGCAGTGAATCACTTGTAAAAGTAATCCCATTAGAATTATGGCACATTTCCCAACACAACCTTGAAAGGTTAGGGGAGCTTAGAATGAAGTATTTTTTTTTTTTTTTTTTTTTTTTTTTTAGTAGAAAAAGCATTTTATTTATATGGAAAAAGCTACAGTAAGATCTGTAAAAGGTGTCAATATAATATTGCCTATACAGAAAAAAATTCAAATGTGAATAGTAACAAATAAAAGTTACATATCTTCCTACTTAGCAGTGCAATTAATTCACATTTTAATAAAGCTAAGTCAAGTATAACAAAATCAAAACAAGTGTTTCTCCATAATCAGTATACTGAGAATTACAGTGTAAAGTTCATTTCAGATTTAAGAAATCTGCAATCAGTCTACAGAATATCCTAAGACAAGGGAGACACAGTTAATTCATTTAATTATCAGCGGTTCGGGGTTTTCAATACTGTTCACAGGAAAAACAGAATGAGTTGACATACATGTAAATAGAATATATTTAATCTATACAGTAAAAAAATACAAATTATAAAAGTGAGCTAACAAAGAACGAAATCTGAATACAGATTTATAAAAGTGACAACTTCTCAGACAACACATACAGTATTTCTTATGTAAAAACATCTAGTTTCAGCAAAAAATAATTTGGTTGCTTTTTCAGCTGCATTGTAGATCTCATAAGCTGAAGACGCATGTGTCCAACTCCCTTAAAAACCATGATAAATGTCTTTCTCGATACATACAAAACGATAAATGCGCTCATCACAGTCTGAAGGGTATTTTGGGAAGTTTTCATCTTGTTTCAGAAATACATTTAAAATGGGTAAAAATCAAAGGGTTTCATGATACAATGAAACAGTAAACAGTGCTCAATTTACTGCTAATGTTGAAAAAATCTAGATTTTACAGTACTCTCTTATATATGAAAGGTTTTTTTTTTATTTTACATTGCATATTTCTGAGTCCATTCTCTTGTATGTCTGTTGTATTTTTCTTTGTCTGATTTATAAATCTGTGCAATGTCAGGTACTAAGGGGTCATCTGGACTAGGATTACAAAGTAGAAAACATATGGACAATAAAATTTTTGAGACAGTCAAAAATGGAGTGAAGTATTTCAAATCCTCAAAGAGAAAGGTCTGCAGCCAAGCTCTCAGAGGCACATACCTATCATTACTGCACTGGGGAGGCTGAGGCAAGAGGATCATGACTGTTGTGAGTTGAGACTAGCCTGGAATACAAAGTGACCTCAAGGCCAGCCTAAACTGTGTAGCAAGAGCCTGTCTCAAAAAGACCGCCCCCCCTCCAAAAAAAAGGAATGATGTTGACAATGACAAAAGGTCTTAATGGAATATATAGGATGGGTAGTTAAACAAAATGGAGTTGTCAGCAGAGAAGGGGTAGGAGGTGGGGGATATCAGGAATAAATCAATACTTATCAGTATTAACTCTCAGTGTGGATGGTCTTAACTACCAATTAAAAAAAAATAGACTGGCAAAATGTATTAAGAAAAAAGAAAAAAATCCAATGGCATGCTGTATTCAAGGAATATATGTAACCCTAAAAGAAGCTCACAGACTAAAAATTATAGGATGGAAAACAATATTCCATGCAACAGAAACCCTCCAAAAAAGCATGTATAATTATTCTATATTCAGAAAAGTTGACTTAAGGCCAAAGCTGAAGTGAAAGTCACTAGATATTGGTTAAAAGAACAATCTAACAGGAAAAATAACAACTATTAACATATATACACTGAAAAACAATGTACTAAACTTCATAAAACAAGTATCACTGGACATAAAAGACCAAATAAACATCAACACAACTATAATGAGGGAACTCAATACTCCACTATCACAAATAGACAAATGAAGTAGGTTAAAAAAAATTAATTAAAGAAAAGGAAAAACCACATATCAGAATTGATGAATATCTTCAAACAAATATGTTTAATAGATAATACAGAGTATTATATACAGCAACAGAATACACATCCTTGTCAACAGCAAATGGAATTTTCTCTAAAATAAACCACATATTAGCAATAGGCAAAGTTAAATAAATGTACAAATTTAAGTTGTACCATGCATATTACCAGATCATAGTGCAATGAAACTAGAAATCAACCACAAAAGAAAACACACATAGGGGTGCAAATGCATGGAAAATAAATAGTGTACTGCTCTTCTGCATTCCTGCGACTAACGTCCCGGTCCGGTCCCCAACCCACCAGGCCCGCGCGACCGCCACGTAAGGTCCCTCTGCCCCTCTGCCCCTCTGCTTCTCTTCTGTGTTCCTGCGACTAACTTCCCGTTCCAGTCCCCGGTCCGCGCGACCGCTGGGTAAGGTCCCTCTGCCCCTCTGCTTCTCTTCTGCGTTCCTGCGACTAACTTCCTATTCCGGTCCCCGGCTGGGTCAGGATCCTTGGCCCGCCTTCCCCTTCCCCCCTTCCCCTTTCCCTTTTTATTTTTTTTTTTTCTTTTCTTAAACCCCTCCTGCCCAAGCTCCACTACTGAACCCATCATACATCTCTTCTGGCAACCTATCTGGTCCACAAGCCTTCCAGGACTCCTCAATTCCAAAGCTCCACCTCCACCTACAGACCACACCCACAGAGCTTCACAGCAGCCAACAGCCCGAGCTCTGACACGAAGCCGAGAACTTCTGTAGGGAAACCTGCCGGGCGTGGTGACGCACGCCTGTAATCCCAGCACTCCAGTGGCTGAGGCAGGAGGATCAGTGTGAGTTCGAGACCAGCCTGAGCTACAAAAGTGAGCTCAAGGCCAGCCTCAACTGCATAGTGAGACCCTGTCTCAAAAAGACCAAAAAAAAAAAAAAAAGATATATATATAGGAACCAACTTGGAGGCTCCAGACCAAAGGCCCATAGACACTTAACAGCATAACGCCACCAAAGTGCAGAGGTCGCTTCCATACAAAATGATAAACAACAAGGTGTAGGACGCAATCTCGGCCCGAGCCCACCCAAATCAAATACAGAAGACACTACCATGGAAGAAAATGGGAATCATGCAGATGAAACCTCTGCATTGGTAGCATCTGAGGCAGACAGACAAGTGCAGAAACTTATAGAGCAACTGAGATCAGAGATAACATCTGAAGTAAAAAAAGAAATACATGAAGTGGAAAAACAACTGGAGAAACGTATAGAGGAAATCGGAGCAGAAATAATATCTAAAAGTTAACCAAGTTAACAAAGACATGTCTAAATCAGTAGCATCCCAATTAGGGGAACAACTACAGAAAAGTAGAAAGGAGAACAGAACAGAAATAATCTCTGAATTAGAGAGAGAAAGGATAACCATAATGACAGACTTCAATACTACTAAAGAAGACATTGATAAAAAATTAGAGAATAGAAAAATGATGGAGTCCCTGACAGAGCAATATAGGAAAGAAATAGATTGCATGAAACAGTTTCAAAGAGATATACAAGAAAATAAAATCTCGATCACAAATTGGCAGAGCCGTATGAACGAAAGTGAAGATAGTCTCAGATCTTGAAGACACAGTTGCAGCCAGTGAAAGAGTAAGAAAGGATCTTTTAAAAACAACCAGGATGCAGGAAAAAAATAATTCAACATCTGCAAGATAATGCAAAAATGAACAACATGAGATTAATAGGAATCAATGAAAAAGGAGTCAATATGGGCAGAAGTAATAGCAGAAAACTTCCCAAATATGAGAAACCAATTGGACATTCAGTAACTGAAGCGTACAGAACTCCAAATAACATCAACCCAACTAAAAACACGCCAAGACATATTATAGTCAAGATACCAGAAATTCAGCTGAAGAATAATATACTAAAAGCTGCTAGAGAAAAGAAACATCACATTTAAAGGAAAATCCATTATAATAACGGCGGATTTCTTTTCACAAATCATGAAGTCAAGAAGAGCATGGAGCAGAGTGCTTCAAGTCCTCCATGAAAACAGTTTTCAGCCCAGACTACTATACCTGGCAAAACTCTCCTTCAAGTATGAGGGAGAAGTGAAATATTTCCATAACAACGAACAACTAAAGAATTTCATGACATCAAAGCCAACGTTACACAATATTCTAACAAACATTTTAGAGAGGGACCAAAACGACCCGAATTCAACAAATGAGAACAGAAAGATCCCACCAAATAGAGTAACCAACTAAACATAGAAAAAAGTGGTGAACAGTAGTGAATAAGAGTCATGTCAACCATAAGTCAATACATTTCAATTATAACCATCAATGTAAATGGACTCAATTCTCCAATTAAAAGAAGTAGACTTGCAGAGTGGATAAGGAAACAGAGCCCAACAATATGCTGTATACAAGAAACACACTTAACTCATAAAGAAACTCATAGGCTTGAACTTAAAGGTTAGAAAACAATACTACATGCTCCTGCACCTCAAAAGAAAGCAGGGGTAGCAATCCTGTTTTCAGACAGTCTAAAATTCAAACCAAGATTGATCAAGTGAAAGAAAGAAGGTCACTACATACTAGTGAGGGGGAAAATTCATGATGAAGAGGTAACACTCATAAATATGTATGCACCCAACATGGGAGCAGCAAGCTATATAAAACAAACCTTAATGGACATGAAAAATCTCGTATCCAATACCACAATCTTAACAGGAGACCTCAACACTCCCTTATCCGAAAAAGATAGGTCACGCAGACAAAAAATCAGCAAAGAAATGGCAGAACTGAATCAGAACTTGGAACAACTGGACTTAGTGGACATACACAGAGTGTTCCACCCAACCACTTCAAAATACACATTTTTCTCAGCTGCACATAGTAGATCTATGTACAAGTAGATTTTCTAAAATAGATCACATAGTAGTCCATAGATCATGCTTAAGTAAATGCAAGAAAACAAATTATCCCATGGATATTATCTGACCACAGTGCAACCAAATTGGAAATAAATGACGAAAGAAACCATAGGAATTCCAGGACTACGTGAAAATTAAACAGCACTCTTCTCAACAACCAGTGGGTTACAGATGAAATTAAACAAAAAATTAAACAGTATCTACAATTTAATGAAAATTCAAACACAACCTACTGGAATTTGTGGGATGCAATGAAAGCAGTTCTCAAAGGGAAATTTATAGCTCTGAATTCACACACTAAGAAAATAGAACGGGAACAAATAAACAATCTTACACAATACTTAAACCGACTAGAAATGGAAGAACAAACGAAATCCAAAGCCCAAAGGTGGGAGGAAATTATAAAGATTAGAGCAGAAATCAATTCAATTGAGACAAAGAAAACAATACAAAGAATTAATGAATCCAAAAGCTGGTTCTTTGAAAGATTAAATAAGATTGATAAGCCCCTAGCTAACCTCATCAAAAAGAGAAAAGAAAGGACTCATTCAAACAATAAGGAATGAAAAGAGTGAAATTACTACAGACCCAGCAGGGATACAGAGGATCATAAATAGTTACTTTGAGAATCTTTACTCTCACAGAATTGAAGCCACAGATAAAATGGACAGATTCCTAGAAAAGTACAAATTACCCAAACTGAATCAAGAAGATATTAGAATTCTCAATAACCCAATAACAGCCAATGAAATACAAAATGTAATAAAAAGCCTACCGACAAAGAAAAGTCCAGGACCTGATGGATTCACCTCTGAATTCTACAAGAAATTTAAAGAAGACATAACCCCAATACTCCTCAAACTCTTCAATGAGATTGAAAAAGAAGCAATCCTTCCAAAATCATTCCTAGAGGCAAGTATTACACTGATACCAAAACCAGAAAGAGATGTCACTAAAAAAGAAAACTACAGACCAATTTCTCTCATGAACATAGATGCAAAAATTCTCAATAAAACCCTAGCCATTAGAATACAACAAATCATCAAGAAGATTATACATCACGACAAGGTAGGATTCATTCCAGGGATGCAAGGATGGTTCAATATACGCAAATCTATAAATGCAATACAGTACATCAATAGAGCCAAGACCAAAAATCACATGATTGTCTCAATTGATGCCGAAAAGGCCTTTGACAAAGTACAACACTCATTCATGTTCAAAGTCCTTCAGAAAATTGGAATAGAGGGCCTCTACCTCAAGCTGATAAAAGCCATCTACAACAATCCAACAGCTAGCATAATTCTAAATGGGGAAAAACTAAGTCTTTTACTCTCAAATCTGGTACAAGACAAGGATGCCCCCTCTCGCCACTTCTCTTCAATATAGTTCTGGAGTCATTAGCTAAAGCCATTAGACAAGAAAGAGAAATAAAAGGAATAAGAACAGGTAAGGAGGAAGTAAAACTTTCACTATTTGCAGACAACATGATAATCTACTTAGAAAGACCCAAAGAACTCCACCAAAAAGCTACCGGAAT
>PVJA010026865.1:16447-29266 GCA_004027025.1 Myocastor coypus | reverse complement strand
TCTTCCTCTTCCTCTTCTTCATCTTCATCTTCCTCTTCTTCTTCCTCTTCCTCTTCTTTTTCCCCTTCTTCTTCTTCCTCTTCCTTTTCCTCCTCCTCCTCCTCCTCCTTCTCCTTCTCCTTCTCCTTCTCCTTCTCCTTCTCCTTCTTCTTCTTTGTTTATCATTTCCATAGTCAGGAATACAGATTTCTTCCTAAATCATGTTTTTTTTGTTTTGTTTTAAATTCTAGGCCAGGGTCTGCAGGGTGTTCAGGGTCTCACTACTAAATCAGACTCCTAGTGATCCATCTGTTTATAGCCTCCCAAGAGCTGAGATTACAAGTGTATGCTATCACGCCCAGTTTCAGTTGCCTTCTCAGTGTGCCCCAAGGGTAGGGCCAGCACAGCAGGCCGTGGGATTGAACCCTGGGTGCCTGTGCCTGCTTGCAGGTGCTTTAATTCACTGAGCTATTTGGCTGGCCCTACAATAAATCATATTATCTGTGGTGACATTTATCAATGAATCCAAGTTTAGACATTTTACTGGACTCTCAAACATTTTTAATAAATGATATCATGGAGCTGGTTTAGTTGCAGTATTAGAAAAGATTTAAGAGGATAGGTTGTGCTTACCTAGAAAATAAGAAATCAGAAAATTTAATTTAGCTCTTGCAATTTATCAACTGAATTGACTTATGTAAGCCTTAGCTTCTGCATCTATAGAATGGAAGTTGTAATAATTGCTTGCAAGATCATTATAGGTCTGATAGTAGATAATTAGCCAATTTGGTGAATATAAGGAAAATGTAATGTAAATGACTTTGAAGAGCAGCAGGTGGAACTGAGGTCTGTCTTCTCTCTTAATTTCTTGTCTCACCCCACTCAAATTATTTCTTTTGTAGCCTCTATCTTCTCACACATAAATACAAATCATAGCACATAATTTTCTTTCAGGCTTGCAATTCTGTGATGACAATAACAGCTCTAAATTCCTATTTCCAAAACGCTCTTAGTGTTTTGAAGTTAGGCTTCAGGGGGCTTGCAAGTTAGCTCAGTTGTTTGAGCACCTGCCTGGGCAAACCCTGTCAGGTGCAGGGGACAGGAGTTTGATCCCCAGCCCCACATACCTGACCAGACCTGCCCTGAACGCAGCCTGAGCCAGGCAAAAAAAAGTCTTTCTAACGTTAGGCTTCAACCAATTTAATTCTCATTACCATATTTTAATTCCTTTCAGTGTCATCTCTTCATTCTCAGTATTTCTATCTAATTGCCATAATTACTTTTCTCATTGCTGAGGCAAAATATTCAATACCTATAGTTAGAGAAGGAAAAGTTTATTTTATTTACAATTTGTAGATGTTTCAGTCCAAAGCTGGCTGGCCCCAAGTACTATGGCAGAGGATGTGGCCGAGGAGAAACAGTTGGTAACAGGTACAGAGGGTAGCCAAGTATTGAAGCAGCTTCTTACTCTCCCTTACTGTAGAACATTTAATCAAGTATCATAGAACAGTGCATGCAAATTATTGAATACTGTTATTTACTTCTGTAGGATTATATCTGGGTCTGTTCATGTGTCTGTCTCTTCTTTGGTGAGACAGATATAAGAATAGTCAACCACTTTTCCTTTCAGATGCTGGAAAGACGAGCTAAGACTACAAAATATATTTTAAAAAAATACTAGAGTGGGTTTAGAAAATTAAGATCCCTAACCCAGCTACATATTTTTTAAGTAAAACATTTTTATTAAGTCTATTGGTATAATTCAGATATGCATAACAATCATAATCATTCTAGTGAATTTGCACATGTATATGACATATTTTTCCCCAATCCTATGCTCTTTCTCCGCTTCAACCTTTGTTCCTTTACTTATTTACAAATCTTTCCATTTTATTCTTCTTTTGTCATGGTTTCTGAAATGAGAGAAAAAGTGTGATATTTGCATGTGTCTGCTTTATTTCACTTAATAGTACGGTCTAACCAAGAAATATCTCAAGTTTATCATTTTGATGGTCTAGTAGTATTCCATTTTATAAAAATTTGCCTTTTTATCTATTCTTCAGTAGATGGGCATACAGGTTGCTTCCAAGATTTAGTTATTACAAACTGTGCTGCTATAAACACATATCTTCATAGGATGATGTTTCTGATTTTTTCTGAGAAGAAATCCATAAAGGGGATAGAACTGTCAAATAGAACCTCTAATCCTAGAGGTTATCCTCACACTGATTTCCACTGTAGTTGTACCAGTCTACACTCTCATAACTTTATAAAAGGGTTCCTTTCCCCCCCACATCCCTTCCAGCATTTGTTATTGATTGCTTCCTGTTTTTTTTTTTTTTTTTGGTCTTTTTGGGACAAGGTCTCGCTATGCAGTTCAGGCTGACCTTGAGCTCACTTTTGTCACCCAGGCTGGTCTCGAACTCCCATCGATCCTCCTGTCTCAGCCTCCTGAGTGCTGGGATTACAGGCATGTGCCACCATGCCCAGCTGATTGCTTTCTTGATAATAGCCATTCTTTGTACAGTGACATGGAATCTAAATGCTGTTTTAATTTGAATATCTCAAATGATAAATAAATAATTTAAAACAGCCATGTTTAGCATGTACATATATGTATATATAAATGTGGTTGCTTTCATACAACTGCATAAAAATCAATAATTTATTATAATAAAAACTAGTCTAGAAAAAAGTAGTCTAAAATATTTAGCATTTGATTCTATACAAAAAATGTTTTTATATTCCTGTAGTACACAAATAATGTATTCATTTTTAGAATTATTTGAAGGGTGATTTTAAGGAAAAGACAGGATGAAGATAATGAAGTATAGTATTAGAAAGGAATCTAATCAACTCACTAGCAAATACTAATTGAGAACCTGAAATTGCCAAATTCTGTTCTCTGCATTGTATATATTATCTTGTTTAATTTTTGCAGCATGTGTTGGGTATTTTTTAATTACATCTTACAAAAAACCTGAATCTTAGTAACTTTATGAAGGCTATAGTGACAGAGATAATAAATGTGTATTTTATTTTATAAATCCATGTTTTTTTATGATGCCACATTACCTCTTACAATTTAAAATATTGTGGTTCTTACCTGACAGAGCTTTTAAAGAAGCATCAAAGAGCTGAAGAGTTGCAAATGATTAAATAAATAATAGGTACAAAGGTCTAGAATTTATTATAAATGCATCATTATTGGAAGAGAGCTCAAATATATCAGCAGGATTAGTGTTTTCAAAACAGAAACAATAGCAAAAAACAGACTGATAAAGATTGATAGTAAAGATTACTGCATTTTTTTAATGTTTTGACATTATCATTACATTTTTTGTCAGCACATACCAACGTTTTTCAGTTTAGGTACCTATTACTTCAATACTTAGAATCTCAATGGAATCATACCTGTGAAAAGAGAGGATGAAAGGAGTCTATAAGCTGACAGCCTAATTCTCTTTCCAGTCTGTGTTTTTAGAAACTCATCTAGCATTAACTGTAAAACCAAACTTTAATAAAGTATCCTGGGCTACTTTGTTTAAAGAGAGATATAAATAAAATAATATCGACAGCTTCTTTTATAAAAATGATAAAGTTTCTTTCAGAATCAATTCTACAAAAGGGAATGATGTAAAGTATTCCTTGCTTTTTAACACTTAAAGCTATAGTATTTTTTCATAGGGGTAATTTTAGAATTTAAAGCTGAAATAAATCTTAAATATTCATTTCTTTAACCTCTTTAATTATTTGCCTAAAGCTACATAGCAAATATATAGCAGAACAAGAACACAAAAACCGACTCTTCAGTCATTTATTCATTTGTTTATTCATTCCTTCTTCTCACATTTATTAAGGCCTTGTTGTAGTGAATTTATTAAATTAATGTATTACATAGATATTATTTTCTTTCATGAGGTAGATATTACCTTCCTTTATTTAACTGAAAAACTAAAAGAGATTTTAAATTATGACCAATTTCTGGCATGGTTATGAATTAACTACTTAGAAAAAATATGAAGTCATACTCTAAAATCAGGTGCAATGAGGTTAAGTAGTGTTCTAGCTCTGAAACAATAATTTTAATGGACTTTTAACTTGGGCAGATATATAGCTTCAGTTTAACTTCATTGTCAAGAGCTAAAAGAAGTCTTATTTATCTATCTAGATGCAGAGTTTTGCTATGCAGCTAGACTCATAATGATCATCCTCTCTCAGCCTCTCCAGTGCTGGGATTATAGGTATGTGCCACCACACGAATTTTGGGCCCCACAGTGCACCTGGGGTTCTGGGGCAGGCACAGCATGCAATACCAAGGATCAAGTTTGGGTCCTTACTCTTGTCAGGCAGGCTTTTAGACTACTGTGCTATCTACCCAGCCCAAAGAAGCCATATTTAAAGAGGACAGAGATATATGTGTTTGTTTTATTTTATTTTACAATTTTCTCCTATCAATAGAATGGAAATATGTGTTTTATTTTACATTATGTTATTTCTTTAACAAAAGTCAATGTCACTGAGAGAACATGGTGGTGCACATCTGAAATCCCAGCACTCAAAGCCAGTCTGAACTGCATAGAGAGACACTGTCTCAAAAACAAACAAAGATACAAATAGAAAAAAAATACACAAGGTACATGAGCTGAGCTTTGATCTCTGGTGTGCAGTGCAGCCCTTTTCTCCAGGGTGCACTAAGTTGGGAATTTAGACTAGATGTGGTGCCATGCATCTGTAATCCAGCTCTTGGGAGGCTGAAAACAAGAGAATCCCTATGAGTCCCATCTGTCTAGTGAGACCCTGTAGATCCTTTACTAAATACATTTAAATATAATACAAAACAAAAAACACAAAAATAAAACAAAAATTAGTCATTGGAAGAAAGTAAACGCAAATTCTCTCTTAGGAAAACAATTCCGTTTTGGTCTATGTCTTAGTTACACTTCACTCATTGCTGGGACAAATACCTGACACCCAAAATGAAGGAAGGAAAGGTTTGTTTACCTCATAGTTACTGGAAATTTCAGTCCATACCTGGCCAACTCCAAGACAGACTGGCACATTGCAGAGAACAGCAGTTCATGGTGGCAGAGCAATTGCAACAGAGAGGAAGTCTGTGTCTCTGTCTCTCTTATATTACATTCAAGCTGTCTGCCTCAGGATATCAACTTCAGATCACACACATAATCCCAGCAGTACTAAGACACATACTCCCAGTGGATCAAGAGGTAATCTCAAACAGTAAAAGTCCCCACCCCATGACTACATGAGGTTTTGGGGGAACAACTAGACACAAACCATAACATTCTGCCCCCAGACTCCCCAAATCTCATGGATATCCCTTTGTGTAAAAGACATTTTAGTCCATCTTGAAGAGTTGTCAAAGTCCCAAAGGTTTTAGCATTTCTGAAAACTCCAAGTCCCAAGTCTCCTCCAAGATCCAAGGCAAACTGTTCACTGTGAGCTCATGTACAAAAGAAAAGTTAAGGATATCCAGCATTCTAAGGCACCAGATAAACGTTATTATTCCAAATGTTGTAAACAATAGGGGAATACAAAACACTAGGACTCACACAAGTCCAAAATCCATCAGGGCAAACATTAAATCCCATAGTTCCATCGGGAACATTCGGAGGCAGTCTGCCCTAAGTTGTGAGCTCCAACCTTACATGGTTCCATCTCTAAACCACTCTTGGTGGTAGCTCCCATGGCTTCTCTTTCAGGCAAGCTTTGCTCCCTTTTTGCAGTTTCCCTTAGATGATTCATTTTCCTGGCTTCTCACTCTCTGCTTTGCACATATACCTATAAGGGGCATGCTGCTGGGCCTCCCAGACCTTCTTCTGAAATCGAGGTTGAAGCCTTCTTAACCTCACAACTCCTCATTCTGAATGTGCCTTAAACCAATGCCATGTGGATGATGCCACGGTCTGCTCCCAGCTGATGCAGTAGCCAGACTTTTCTCTCTTGGCTATAGGGGTCAACTGCCTGGATCACTGAGAACTCACATCCTGATTCTGAGAAACAAAATTTCCATGCTGGTTCCATTTTGGAACCTATTGTGCCTGCTGCCACCATTCTGGTACTTGGAATTCTATGGTGGTTTTCTTCCCAAGGCAAAGTTTCTCTCCCTTGCAATTCTGAGGCTCTAAAGGGTAGAGATATGCCACTGCCTGCGATGCCTGCAGGCCATCTTTTCGATTTTCTGGTTCCTTCGCAGCAAGGAGATCCTTTCAGCTCTGTCTCTGCAATACACAGCTTCATTAGAGCTTCTTTTCTGGCTAAGTTCACAACATTTTAAATCATCTTGCTTGGCTCTTTCCTCTTGAGTTTCAACATAAATCTGACTAAAAGCCCCCAATAACAACCATGCCACCACCCTAGTATTTCCTGCTTTGAAATATCTTTTGAAGGATTAATCAGCATGCCATGCTTAATCTCAGTCTTAGGAAAAGGATCTGGACATGAGCAAAATTCAGACAGACTTTCAGCCAAGCCATAGTACAAATCATCTAGAGTCCAACAACCAATGTAGTCCTTCTTCCCAGCAAAAATTTCCCCAGCCTGATCTTACAGGCAGGCCTTCTGTCAGTCTTCTGGTCTGAGCTTTGACTAGAATCTTGCCTACCATACAAAGAAAGTTTATCCAGCTGAAGTTTATCCAGCTCTTTGCAAGTAGGCAACATCTCTCAACTTTTCCTGTCTCTTCCCATAAGTCATTTCCAAAAACTCATGATTCACATGATCAAGTTAGTCACAGCAATGACCCCACTCTTGGTTAAACATTCTGTCTCTCTTATATTACATCCATGTTCTCTGCCTCAAATATCCAGCTCAGACCACACCCATAATCCCAGAAGTACTAAAATTCATAATCCCAGCAATACTAAGACACATAATCCCAATGGATCATGAGGTAATCTTCAGCTCTAGAAGTCTCCACCCTTTAACTGTATGAGGCTTTGGGGGACAACTAGATATAAACCGTAACAGTCTATTTGTTTTCCATCTACTCTTTATGAAGAAAATTTAAAATTATTTAAAACTGTAGTAAGACAAGATTATGTATCACGTATTCATTTTTTTTTTCAGAACCAGGGATCAAACTCAGGACCTTGCACATTCCAGGCAGACACTTGTGCCCCTAAACTATCTCTCTGGTCTGTATCACTTATTCATTAACATCACAGTATCATATGATCTCCCAATGTTGATATACACTATAGTCCATGAATAACCTTGGCAATTATAAATGAAATTGTCTTTCCATCAGTGTGAATATTCTTTAAAAAGCTAGATTTCAAGCCAGCGATTCCCTTCCTAGGTATTTTTCCAGAAGAACTAAAAACCACATACCACAGCAATATATATATATATATATATATATATATATATATATATATATATATGTTTATAGCAGCATAATTTGTTATAACTAAATCCTAGAAACAACCTAGATACTCATCAACTGAAGAATGGATAAGGAAGATGTAGTATTTTTATACAGTGGAGTATTATTCAGCTATAAAACAGGATAAATTTGAGTCTTTTGTCAGTAAATGGATGCAATTAGAGAACATACTCTTAAGTGAAATAAATTGGACCCACATGTGCTAACATCATATTGTCTGTTTAGCGTGCGTACCTGACATAGAAAAATGGAATCTGAAGGGTACAATAGACATTGGTAAAAGGGAATAATAAACTTATCCAAAAGGAAAATGTTACTGAGTTGAGGAGGAGAGGAGAGGGAGTAGGGGAAAGAGATTTATCTATGTATGTAAGCAGGATAATCTGGACAACTCTACTGTGTATTTCTGCTTATCTATAAAAAAAATAACTAATTCTTTAACTACATTGGTCTCCTTTTTCACTTATTTCTCCTTTTTCTCCTCTTAATTTCTTACTCATTTCTTTTATTTTTTTCTTTCTTCTTCCAATTTTACATGCATATATCTGGTAAGATGAATAAATGGTTGGAAGGCAACACTATTAAAACAAATACTGTGAAATTCAAATTATTTTATTAAGTGAAAATTTGTATTACTTATAATTTTTCTGTTTTAATTCTGATTTTTACTCCGTTAAATTTATATATATTTGAAATTGTTGAACATACACACACATCAGTATGTACATTTATTTTTAACTTAATGTAGTTGATGAACACATTCTAAAATTTCATATTTTGTTTACTTAGTTTTTACTTAAAATGATATGCATTATTTATTTTAAATAACATTTATTATCTAAGAAACAAAATGAGAAATAGTAAGATTGAAGGCTATAAATGTTACTAACCATATTTATTTATTTCTATATTAATATCAAATCATGTAATTAAAAGGAATTATCCTACTGTAGCATTTAACACATTGAGTGCTGCTACATTTTTGATAAATTTTTCTAGTGTCACTCGTAGTTGAATGTTTTAGATATCTAGCATGTGTGTAGCCAACCTGATGTTTTGTAACTTGATTACAATGGTTTAACTCTCATCTTGACTTTATAAAGAATTACTGTCTTTTTTGTGTTAGGCATTTATCTATACAATTTAGGCCATGGAATATAAAAATTATATTTCCTTTGTTGTGAGACATGATGACAAAAATGAAGAATTTCAAACCTAAAGATGTCTGCAGTATTTATGCCTCTATTTCTGTAGATTCTTTCATATAAGGTTAAAAATATTTTAAGTTAGAAAATACTGCAAAAGATATAAAGAGATTTGATTAATGTCTCCTTCAAATGTTTAATATATGACCTCACTGAATATTACAACCGATAATTAAGATAAACATAAATTTAAAAATAATAAAGAATCTAATTGTGAAAATTCTCATTAAATGCAGCTGTAATATGTTTCACCTTATTTGATTTAGAAATATTTTGTGTAGTTATCTATTTTGGAACGTGATAACAAATTCAGAAACATCTTAAAATTTGAAACTTCTTTTTTATTAAAAATATAATGGTCCTTCCAAAGTGGCTGTGGTGTGCTGTGACACAGTTCTCTAGTTCCTGCAGAGCAAGGATACTTGTGTGCGTAGTAAGAAAAAGATAGAGGAAGAGGACTTTCTTGGGATTATTTTATGTCTAAGCACAGAACTTAGACTACTTTACATGACTTGCTGACTCTGGCCCACCGTGGTGTCCCTGGGGTCCCACATGACTGGGCATCCTCAGCCCAGTGCCTGGAAGGGCCACACTGTCCAGAGCATCCTGTCTTGGGATTCTTTCAGCTACCAAGTCAGACATCAAGGTTTAGGTCAGGTAACAGGAATCACAAGAGCATGTCATTTCAGGCCCTTTACTTTTGCTTTGGCCTCTTGATCAAGAAGAGCTGATTCTCAGTTGACCCCTGGGAAGTTTGTACTTCTTGATCACCTCTGACGTCTAGAGGGGTGTGCTGGCTTCATTTTACCCTGGTCTTTAATAGCTGGCAGGTGTCTTGCTACTTTCTATGCCTTTCTGGAAATCCTTCCTGCCAAGGAAAGCCTTTTGGCCAGAGTGGGTTTTTCTTCTCTCTGCCATCCTGGGTCCTCCAGCAACCACACTGCCTGTAGCCTAGGAAACCACCATGGAGCCTGCCAGCCATCACTACAGCAAAGCTGTTTACTGCTCAGTTCCTTGTCTCCAAGGTCCAGACCAAATATAGGACCAGTAGCACCCAGTGGTGTCATTACCTGTCATGTCCAGGCACCAAAGCAACAAGGTAGAATTGGTTAGATGCTGGTGAGCCCAAGCCCAGGAGATTGTCCCAAACATGTGTTTCAGCTGACCCTCAACTACGTTAGGTTTGAAGGCCCTGAATTACGCTGATTACCACTCATAGGGACAAACCGAGGGAGTTTGGTTAAATCTAGGTCATAATACAAATGTCTCAAACCTATAACAAACTCACATTTAGGTTTTCAGGGTTATAGTTGGGTTGGTTTTTCTGTTTTTAACCTCTTTTTCCCAATTCTCCATTAGAATAGTCCCTACAAAGAAATTTCATTTCTCACAAGAGTGCTTGCCTGCCCAAGGCAGGTAGCCACTGGCTTTTGTCCCTTCCAACAATACTTTTGTTACGATATTAAGACCTTTCTTTATATAATAAAAAAATATAATGGTCCTCAGCCATTCACACAATAAACATGTATTATCACCTTTTTATTATTGTGGTTAAAAATATATAATTAAAAATTACCATCTGAACCATTTTTATCAGTATCTTCTTTAAAAGCGCTTAGTAATTCTTTCATATGGTCATCATTTCTTTTTTTACTTCAGAGATTATTTCTGATATGATTTCTTCTATAATTTTCTGCTATTAAGTCAGATGCTATTAATTCAGAGATTTCAACTGTGATTCCCAATTTCTTCTATGCTAGTGTCTTCTGCATTTGTTCTGGGTGGGCTTGGGGCCTGAGACTGCATTTTGCTCCTTCTTATTGTCATTTTGTGTAGCACAGTGTTCTGACCTTTGGTGTAGAGCTTTGGTGCAGTTATAACCTTAGCACCTTGCAAAATTCTTTCTCAAGGGAGACTATATGGTTAAAGCAGTTCTAGTTTTGTATTTACAGTACTACTATTAGGAACACTAATAATGGGTAGTGATATTTAGCAGTTGACAAACTCTTGTAATTAATGGGTTTGCATTTTAGACAGTAAGAGCAAACATTATGTCTGTGTAGATAAGCAGATATTAAATTGGGAATTTGTATTTTAGTTCACATAAGTTCTGTCTGATTACCTCCCTTTGAAGTAACTGAGGTCTTACAGGCAGATTAGTTCACAAAGTTACCTGTTGCCCCCTCTGTAGATCAAGAGAAAAAGAGAGAGGACACTGTCATAGATCTGTTTCTAGCAAAGTGTCTCAGCTTACTGGGTCCAGATCTACCAAGTTTGAACTCATCCACATGTGCCTGGGTTGGGTCTGACTGCTGTGCTCAGCCTCTTCCTGCTGTAGCTCATGGAAGTGAACCCACTTTGCCCTTCTGGCAAGATGTTCTGCTTCTTGATTAACTTCTGGTAGTCCTGTCCTCTAGCTTTTCTGCAGGGATTTCAGCTAGAGAATTTCATACCAGGCCTATCTGATGGAGTAGGTTCCCACGAATGTGCAGATGGTCCCATACACACACTTTACCTGGGCTAGGGCTGGAGGGATCTAGCAAGCACACCAGAAGGTCTCACACAGCAGGCCTGGGCTGGGTTTGGAGGGGTCTGGTGGACATAGAGCAGAAAGTCTCCCATTTTAACCATTTTTAAGTATACAGTATTTTTATCTTTGTGCTCATTGTTGTGAAAGAGATCTCCAGTAAAGTTTTCTTGAAAACCGAAAATCCTCAATGATTTAAAAGATCTTTTCCTTTGCCCACTAATTCTTAACACCTACAAGTTTACCTTATAAGAGTTTGGCAGTTAAATACATTTTTTTAACTGGACTCAAGCAGCACTTTTGTTTCTGTAAATTCGTCATTTTATCATAATATCATAATATAACATAATATAACATAATATCCTCCAGGTTTATCCAATTTCAACATATGCCAATATGGAAGAATTTCTCTCTCAAAAAACAAAAGCAAAAAAACCTCTGAAAAATATTCCACTGCATGTGTATGCCTCTGTTTTTATCATTTAGTCATCTATCAATGGAAATTTAGATTACTTCTAGATGCTGCTTATTTTAAATAATGATATGAGAAACATAATTTTCTGGTTTATATCTAAAAGCCCCTAAGATCTCCCTCATTAAATTGTAGGGGTCTTTCCAAAGACACCTGGATTATGGGGGTGATATACCTGCTTTTCTGTTAGACAATGAGGGTCTAGTCAGAGCAGGCAGAGAGTGAACTATTTCACATGGAGCTGTGCTCCAATGATCTCTCCTGATCTCTGATTCTCTCTGTATCCTGGGTTCCATGCTATGTGCAGCTCTCCTCCAACACACACACATCTCCATTTCATTCTTTTTTTGAGTCAGTAACTCTGGGCTTAAATTTGATCCAAAACAAAACTTTTTTTCTTTAAATTATGTCAGATATTGTCTCAGCATAAGAAAGTAACTAAGACCATACATTCACAAATATCACTTTGAGATCCTGCTTTAAATTTCTGATACATATATACAGACATAGGATTGATGAATTAGTATATTTTTAACTTTTTTAGAATCCTCATAGATTTTTTTTCCCATAGTTGGTACTTCATTGAACATTTCCATCAGTGATATACAAGGGTGCCTGTTTCAAAATATTCTTACCAACAGTTACTACTTTCAGTTATGTTTTTCATGTCTTCTAGTGGATATGACATGATAGTTCATTATATTTATTTCTTTATTTTCCTGATTTTTAAAATCTTATCCTATTTCATTTATTATTATTATTATTATTAATCATTGTTGTTGTTGTTGGTGGTGTTGTTCATACAGAATCTTGTTATGCAGTTTGGGCTCACAGTGTTCCTCTTGTCTTAGCCTCTCTAGTGCTGGGATTATAGGCATTCATCATCATGCCAGCAGCACCTGGGGTTCCGGGTCCAGTATGGCCTGCAGTACCAGGGATCAAACTCAGGACCTTGTGTTTGCCAGGCAGGTGTTTATGCCACTAAGCTATCTTTTAGCCCCATTTTCCTGCTTATTGAAGATGGTGTTGGTCATTTATTCATATGCTTATTGATCATTTGTAATTCTTCTTTACAGGAGTGTCTGTAAGCCTTTTCCTCAGGTTTTTTTTTTTTTTTTTTTTTTTTTTTTTTTTTTTTTTTTTTTTTTTTTTTTTTTTTTTTTTTTTTTTTTTTTTTTTTTTTTTTTTTTTTTTTTTTTTTTTTTTTTTTTTTTTTTTTTTTTTTTTT